>JAPYYM010001830.1:0-13006 GCA_028534135.1 Potos flavus
ACAACAACAACAACAACAACAACAACAAAAAGGTCCGTCATAGCCCTGGCTCTGGGTGAAAGTAACAATAACAAAAATACTAAAATTTCCCAGAGATTTTTTAACTACAAATTTGACCACAGAAATTTGGGGCCACAAATTTTAGTATCTACATTACCCCGAAAAAAGGCAAGGAAAATTTCATTTAAAATAAAAAGTTTCTGCAAATGAATTCACAATCGAAAATTACGTAAAACAAAAGGAAACAAGCCACCAAGAGTGAAGGTCAGCAGAAGCAACCAATAACAGAACCTGATTCATAGAGACTTAGGTATTAGAATTACTGCATACAAAACATAAAATAAGAATACCTAATATGTTTTTAAGAAATAAAAGAATCAAAAACACAAATAAAAACACATCTGAAAATAAACCAACTATAACTTCTTGAAATTAAAATATTAAAATTTAAATTTAAAATTCAATGCAAGGGTTAAACCACAGGTTAAAAAAAAAAATCACAACTCAAGAAACCAAATAGATTTGAAGAAATTAAACAGAACACAAAAACAAGACCAAATATATGAAAGAGAAGGTAAATAAACAAAAGGTTAGTGAGAAGGTCCCACAGATATCTAATTGGTATTCCAGAAGGCGGTAAAGGAGAATGTTGAGAATTTTCCCAAACTGATCCAATTCCAATCTCTTAGTCAGAAATTCCAATGAATTCAAAGCAGTGAATTCTAGACCAAGAAAGGATGTTAAAAGTAGCCAGAAAGCAAAGATGGAATCCTTCAGAGGAATGAAAATTAAGCTGACCAAGGCCTTCTCAACAATGACAGGAGTCAGCAGACAGTGGAATAACATTTTCGAAGTGCTGAGAAAAAATAACTTCCAACCTAAAATTATGGACTTAGAGAAACTATCTTTCAAGAACAAAAGTAAAGTATTTTTAGGTAAATAAAAATTGAGAAAATTCACAAAAAGACCCTCACTAGAAGTGCTTCTTAAAGGACACACCCCCAGAAGGAATATGCCCCAGAGGAATAGCTGAGCTACAAGAAAGGGGGATGAAACACAGGGCGTATGTGTGAGTAACTAAGTAATTCTGACTGTAGAATCGCTACTAATAATGTTAACAAGAAGCACTTCACTTTCCAAAAATATAGTAGTATTCCACTCTGATATTCCTCTAAGTAATATTCCTTCTTAAAAGAAACCAAAGTGAAAACACATCTTTAATAAATATTTTTACCCTTTCCCATTTCTTTCCTCAAGCCTCCCTGCCTTCGTTTTCTCCACCTTTGGGTACAGAAAGTTAAAAGCTGAACTGGCCAAACCTTACCTAAAGATAGAAGCGGTCATCAGAGTGTCAAACACCATACAAAGATGAGCCAGGAAATCTTTGGTGGCCCGAGTAAGGGCACTTTGGGCGGACTGCCATGGTTGGAAGTGAGACACAGTAAGAGGTGAGGGAGAAGTCAGCAACGGATGAGGTGTGAGATGTGGGGTGGGTTCACCAGAGGACAAGGACAAGCACAGGAGCCCGGGGGCACCTTGTGCATCTGCAAAGAGCTCTCATAAGCCCCCCTCTAAGATTGAAGGAGGTAATCCTTACCGGAGTAAACCAGGATTCACTTAGCAGAAATTCCAACTTTAGGAATGCATGAATTGTGTGCAATCCCAAACAATTAATATCCTTTTTTTTTAAGACTTATTTCTGAAAGGCTTGTTTTAAACTGATACTTTGAGTGCTGATTCCGTACCAGCCATAGAGCACTTTAGATTACTGTTTACTCCTCAAAAGAACCTTATGAGGGGATTACTATTTTATTCTCACAAGGAAACCAAAGCTTAGAGTTAAATGATTTGACCAAGGTTGTGGAGTTAGTAGGGGATCAAATCAGGACCTGAACCCAAGTTAGTCTGAGTGCAGAGCTCATGCTATCACTGGACTTTTTTGCCTCCCTTAACTCTTTCCACTATAGGACCCTATTTACTTTTTTTTTTAAGTGCAGGCCTCCACATGATAATAAAGCAACTGTGTGTAGATATATACGTAACTTATATTACCATGAATATATATATTACATGTTAATGATGAAAATTAATTATATTATATATGTATGTTTTACTTGCTTTATTTTAACTTAATAGAAGGCAATGACTTAAGGTCTTTCATCAACTTGGTACCCACAGTCTGGGACATCCCTATTTGAGAACACTCTATGTCTTACTCATCTTTGTCTTCTTCATCTTTAGCACATGGCAGGTGCTTCAAAAATGTTTGTGGAATGAAGTTCTATGACTTTCTCGATAGCCTGTATACACTTGCATGCTTCGGGTGATGACTGCTTAGAGATTTAATAGGTTTAAGAGGTGTGAGAGTATGCCAGTAAGGTAAGGATGAAAAACACAATAACAGCTTTCCAAAACATGGTCCAAAAAGCTTTGACAGCACTGGAAGAAATGGATTCCTCTTCCAGTTCTGTCATTAGCTACATAGCTATTTCACTTCTCTGCAATAAAATGTCGCATACACGTTTAACAACAGTGGCCCTGATTTGTACCACTTGCCGATTTCCACGGTATAAATACTTCCGCCATGGCTGATTTCTAGGTAACATGCCATTACTCAGTCACTGACATCTGTACTAACACCACTTTGAACACAGAGCTGGCAAGAGACATGCAGTAGCCCATCAGTTCCTAGTATTTCCACCCTTCGCATACAATAGACACAACTCCAAGAGCTTCAAGTATAGTAAACTACAGTAAAATGACTAGCAAGTGACAAGTTGAGTATTTGTGACCTTTATTTACATATTTAATACGTCACTCATTTCATCATAATTTAGTTATGTTTATTTAATTTTATTCTTTAAATGGCTGTGTTTAACAATCACATTACAAAACTCCTGAAAATGTAACACCACCCCTCCCGAGCCACTGCTAGCACAGCCCTGCCACCCTGGATCTCATCTTTCTCGTCTACAAAATTCTAGGAATCATCCAAAGGAAACGACTACGGATTTGTGCAAAGATTAAAACCACAGGAGTATTTACCACACTGATGTTTATAAAATCATAAACTATAAACAAATTAAGCCTCTGACAATAGAATTACTAATAACAAAAACGTTCACCAAACACTTACCGTGTGCCCGGCGTCACAGTCCCCGCCTTGCTAGTCTCCAGCTAATAAACTCACCAGTTGACCACCCATCGTTCTGGAAAACATCCTGCCTCTAGTGAGCTGGACATCTGGCCTAACTGGCCTCTCTCCAGTAGACTGTTCCTACAAGGGAGTCTGTGCTCTTGGAAAGTAAGGTATGCTTGTCCCCAAGCTTGCCTGTGCCCACTCACTTGTTACAGTGTGTGCTTGAATTAACTATTACGTACAACAAAGAAGTAAGTGCCATGAGAGAGAGTCACTGTTTCTCTGAATCTCAATACAATGCTTCGGAAAGATGGCAAGACAAAAAAGCCTTCAAACTAGGTGTGAGGGAAACAACTCAAAAGATGGGGGAAATCATAAATTTAAGAGACGTGTACTCAGGGTACGCACGTATACTAAACATTCTTTGCTGCTTATCTGAACTTTGAATTTAAATGTCCTGTGTTTCCCTGGCCTCTCTACTGGTGACCCCTCTCCTTATCCTAAGCACCCAAACAGCAGCTTCGCCCATAGGAAACTATTTTATACTTACAGTAACCTCTGTTTCCCTGTAGACCTCTGCATGCCAGAAGAAAAATCACTCTCCTTCTCTAGGACAAGGATTGGGCCTCTTCTAGCCTGCAGTGAGGAGCTTCCCTAAAAGGTGGCCTGAGCAGCTGGCTCAGTGGGAGCCAGAGGTCCACGTGAGGTCCACAATTCTCTTAGCACATAGGGGCAGTGAAAAGGCAAGGCTAGGTGCAGAAGACAACTCTCACTTACTTGATACTTTTGCCCAGGGCTAGCCTAGCTCTGAACTAGGGCTGGGAAGCCAACCAAAATTTCCCACAAGACCCCCCTGTGCTCTTCTAGCAGCTCATCTCATACATCCAAATCCCTTTGAGATCCCTATTCCTGGGTTAAACAACCCATCTTCAACTGCAAATGAGGTCATGTATATATCCTTCAAATGAGTCCAAATTCCACTTAAACAGGAAAAAGCCTTTCCCAGTCACATCTGTCCCGAGTAGAAGGTGAGACATTGTCTAAAGGCGCTAGAGCATTGCACAGAACACACGTGTGTAAACTTTCTCCTTGTCTTAGGGACCATCTATTTGGATGACACATTTTGACACCCCCATGAAAGGTGGGGTGGCTGCTGCCGTGAGGAAATTGCCTATGATTAGGAGAAAACGTGAAAGGACAGGAATGCCTCTTTGGAGCACCTCACACGCGGTAATAGCTGTCATGAAAATGACCCCAATTTTGCCTCTTCTCACTAGGGAATGAGAGAGGATTTACTTCCCGGCCTTCTGAAGGGGTATCCTTGGTATTAGTTTTGGATGTAGTGGATTTCTAACTTTCAGGAAAACCTATAGGTTTAAGCAGAGGTGGCATGAAGGCCCAGAACTGGAAATCACATACTGGATTTTGGTGACTGGGAGTTTAACAATGATGCTATTTGAGAGTGGAAAAATTGGAGAGGGTAATAATAAGATCCCTAAAGTGAATGAGGGGCCTCACGGGTAGAATTCTTCGTTGCCATTAAATGAGACATTCAAGACTAATGATGTAGAAGACATTTGATACGTAATTAAGTGAAAAGTTGCAAAACATGTAAAATAATTATTCACCAAAATGTGGACAGCGGTACTCTCTAAGTGACATAATTCTTTTTCACTAACATTCATTTTTTAAATAATGAACATGAATTGTTTTTGGAAAAAAACAAAAAATTTATTCTATATAAACACCTTTCAACACTTCAGAACCAAAAAAAAAGGAGGGGGCTTTTAATTCAGGTAAAAAACAAGGAACCAAAGATCTATTAAAATCAAACTATGGCAAGGAAATTCAGCAGGGCTTCAAACCATTCCCTACATACTAGAAATAATATTTTTGAAACTTCGGATTTATAGACTCCCCATGAAGCCAATGAGGGTAGATGTGAGTTACGAAGATCACAGCCTACAGTCAGCATTCCCAGAACTCCTTACTCGGCACCAGGCATCAGGCTAAACACTGAATTACCTCACTTAGTCTCTTAGCAACCCTACGTAGTAGATACTATCATTATTCCCAGTTTTCAAGCTTCAAGATGTGAAGTGCCTTGCCTAGGGACCCACAGCGAGATGATCCTGACCCCTTGCCCTGCGTACGAGCAAATACTTGCCTCACTCTCCAAGTGACGCACCTCTAGTGTCTCTAACAAATAATGTCTCTCAGCCATTTAGGCCAGCATCCTGACCTGTCAATCAAGATCTGTTTTCTATTTTGATTATCAGAAAAAAGAAACTTTAAAGGAACAGAGAATCTGTGTACTTTCTTCAGGAGTTCTGGGGGTAAAGCTAACGCAGGCCTACAGTCTGTGCACTAGAACGAATGCCAGCAAGCACCAAAAAGAGGCAGAGTCTGGTCAACCAGCTGGTTATTGGAAGAACAGCCAGTTGGCTAAAGCACTTAACTGGATTGCTTTTTTAAATGTTCTAATTGGTTGCTTGACTTCAGTTCCCCCTTCTATTCCCTACTCCTATTCCTGCACCAATCCTCTCCCCTGGGGAGGAAGAAAATCAAGGTGGGGATATAATAAACACAGTCTACACAACAGGGCAGGGAATGAGGACTAACAACAGGTGTTTCTCTACACAACAAACCATCTTTTGATGTTTGTTTTCATTTTGCTTTGTTTTTCTCCCTGAACTGATACTCCGTCTTGAACATTGTCAAGCCTGTTTGGATATCTTGTCTTTGAAAACCCTGGCAACATAGAAATACACTGGTCCTCTACTCCTGGATTCTGCAAGATCCCTTCTCCATTACCTAGACAAAAGGAATACAATCCTGACCTCTAAATCTATAGGTATTTACCACCAAGACTCTCAAATATGCTATTTGTGAGACTTTTAACTTGTGAAATGATCCCAGCAGCCCAGATCTCACTAGCAACATGGCAGTGAGGTCTATTTAGAAAGAGCATAAACAAGCCAAAGGTATGAGGAGGTGGGTGCCTTCCCCACACAGGCCTCCTTGGCATTAATCAGGGAAAGGGTATGTTTCAGGAGTCCGGCTTAAAGAGAGTAAGAAAACCCAAGGCTTCATTCCATAATTCTTACTCGCTACTAAAGCCGTGAGGCCAGGATGTATGTTTAAAGCCTCTTTAATTCAAAGACTTGTTATCTTTACTTGACCTTATTTCCTGTCATTGGCAAGAATCAAGCTGCTTCTATTCCTCCTAATAGCCATATAGTATAACTCTTGCTGGGAACAACCGCTGTGTGTACCTTCCTTTGTGGCAGGCCGCAATCTTGGGAAGTAATATGTCTGTTTTGAAAAGAGTCATTTACAGCCTGCTGTTTGACCTAGGGGATCCAGGAGCCCACCCTTTTCTGGCCTCATACACTGTATTTCCTTCCTGGGTTTTTTGCAGGTTTAATGCAGCACAGGTGGTGGTGTGTTTCCAAACCAGGTGTCTGAGGCTAAAGACATTTGCTAAAATATTCAGCTTGCATCTTTCTTTTTGGCTTGGAATTTAGCACTGTGAACAGCTGAGACTTGGTGATGGCTTGACTTGATTTTTTTATTACATTTTTGACTGTCCTTTACACGGTTTTTCCTCCCTGCTGTTTACCACTCCCTGGAGGTGCTATAAAATCCTTGCAGTTTACTTACCCACACTTCTCAATGTAGTGTCGATACCACACACACAAGCTGACAACTCTCCATTTGATTGGGTATAGGGCTGGGGCTGCCACTAGTTATCATTTTATTTTTTTTTTTAATTTATTTATTTGTGAGAGAGAGAAAGAGCGCACAAGCAGGAGGAACGACAGGCAGAGGGAGAAGCAGGCTCCCCTCTGAGCAAGGAGCCCGATACGGGACTCAATCCCAGGACCTTGGGATCATGACCTGAGCCAAAGGCAGACGCTTAACCAACTGAGCCACTCAGGTGTCCCACTACTTCTTCATTTTAAACATGAATACATCAGAGTCCAGAGTGCAGAGACAGTAAGGGACACCCCCACCTGACCCCTATCCATCCACCCCTTCACTCTCTCCCCAACCCCCTACAGTGTCATATAGTTGATGTAACAGGGAAGGTAGCTGATATGACAGGGAAGGCCTAAACCCTGTCTGGTTCTTTTTGACCTCGCAATGGTTGTTTTCATATAATAGAAAACCTTTTACTTCACAGTGTTAGGAAGACCAAATAGAGTTGTGTTCATATTATAAGCAGTACATATTTACATATTATATGATATAAATAAAATTTTGTATCTATTTGCTTGCTTTGTGTCTGTGTTCCTCACTAGACTCTAAGCTCCACATGGAAGGAGATTAGGTAGATGGGAACCTAGCATCTCAAACATAGTAAAAGCTCAAAAATTTTGTTAAAAAGTAAATAACCAATTTACAGATGCTAAACAGCACTACGGGGATGAAATAATCAAAATCCAGGTTGTAGAAAATTCTACAGGACAAACATCAGTTTCTTCCACAAATACATTTTTTTTAAGATTTTTTTTTTTTGAGAGAGAGAGAGAGCATGTGCACAAGGGGGATGGGTATGGCAGAGGGAGAAGCAGACTCCCCACTGAGCAGGGACCCTAACTTGGGGCTCTATCCCAGGACCCTGGGATTATGACCTGAGTCAAAGGCAGATGCTTAATCAACCAAGCCATCCAGGCGCCCCCAACAAATACATTCCAAGACAAAAAAAAAAAAAAAAAAATGGGGAAGGAATCGACATACAGATTAAGAGAGATCCGAGGACCTTATGAATCAGATGTGATGGGTGGCTCTGATTTGAACCAACCAAATGTTAAATTGATGAGATAATTGGGAAAATCTCAGAGTGTATGGATGTTGATTAATATCAGTGGGTTTTTTTAGGTATAATAATATGATGGTTGTCTTTAAATAAGAGTACTATCTTTTAAAATACATACTTAAGTATTTACAGCTGAGCTGATAACATGTCAGAAATTTTGTTGTTTTTTTTTTTTGAGAGAGAGTGAGAAAGAGTGGGTGGCAGGGGAGGGGTAGAGGGGGAGAGAGAATCTCAAGCAGACTCCCCACTGAGCACGGAGCCCAAATTGGGGCTCCATCTCATGACTCTGAGATCACAACATAAGCCAAAATCAAGAGTTCGATGCTTAATTGACTGAGCTACCCAGGTGTCTCAAGATGTCATGAATTTTGTGTAAATAATCTGGGGGTGGGAGGGGCAATTGGGAATAGGAATGAAAGAAGATTGGCCTCAAGTTGATCATTGCTGAAGCTGAAGGAAATCTATCTGCAGGGAATAGGGTCCACGGGACTATTTTGCTATTTTGTATGTTTGAGATTTTCTATAATAATTTAGAAGGCAGAAAGGGAGAGAAAGAAAAAATGGAAAGGAGGGAAATCCCATCTTTGCAGTCTAACTTGGGTTCAAATCTTGACTCCCCCACTTAACAGCTGTGACACTCAAGGTTACTACTTATCACCGGCCAGTTTCCTTAACTGTGATGGAACTAAAAATAGCACCTGTCTCCTAAGAATCTAATGAAATCATATATGTAAAGTGTGTCTAATAAATAGCATGTAATAAAAGGTAATTGTTATGAAGACCAAATGCTAAACATGTTATCCAAGCATAATTGGTGCTAAAAAGATTATACTTTAACAATAAAAATAACCAAAATTGCAGAATCCGGAATAGATACCACGCACTAGATATTCTACAGTCAAAACTCTAGATGTTGCACAGTCAAAACTCACTTAATCCTCCTACTTAAAGTGAACCTTCTCTAAACAAGATTTAAAAGTTTGTAGTAGGGGTACCTGGGTGGCTCTGCCTTCAGCTCAGCTCATGATCTCGGGGTCCTGGGATCAAGCCTTGCATTGGGCTCCCTATGCCCCTCTCTCTCTCAGCAGAGAGTCCGCTTCTCGGTCTCCCTATGCCCCTCCCCACCCCACCCTGCCCCGCTCCCCTGCATGTGCTCTTTCTCTCTTTCAAATAAATTTTTTTTCAAGATTTTATTTATTTATTTGACAGAGAGAGATCACAAGTAGGCAGAGAGGCAGGCAGAGAGAGAGGGGGAAGCAGGCTCTCCGCCAGGCAGAAAGCCCAATGCGGGGCTTGATCCCAGGTACCTGAGATCATGACCTGAGCTGAAGGCAGAGGATTTAACCTACTGAGCCACCCAGGCGCCCCAATAAAATATTTTTAACAGTTTGTAGTAAATAGTGACATAATAAAGAGTGACAAAAAAATAATGGAAATTTATCTTTTAAAAAATGAAACTAAATTAAAATAAGCTTATTGTACCTTATATTAAATCACATTTGGAAATTAATAGTAATGCTCTAATAGTAGTGCTATTATTATAGCACTAGTAGTGCTCTAATTCATAGAACAAACAACAAATGACTAAGTTTTGAGGGTTTTGGTGCAATTCTTCTAACATTATAGAACAGCATAATAGTAATATCTTTCAGTTCACATTTTATTTTGCAGTATAATCATAAAAAGTCATTCTCCCAAAAATATTAGAGGGCTTTGTCCATTTTCTGAAGTCTTTTTAAATATCTCATTCAAATCATTTTCTTTTGAATCATCCTATCAATTTTCTCTCCTCCAATTAACAAGTGAACAAATTCTGCCAGATTCATATTTGTTAATGGCTTTGTCTGAAACCAAAGGAATTCTTTCAACATCACCCTTCAGAATACTTCATGAAGTCCTGCATCTTTGTAAGATTTATTTATAGTTTCAGTTTGGCTAGATGCTGATATTGGGTAGGGAGGAGGCGGAAAGAGGTATTCAAAGGGGTATTAATTTTACAAACTGTTAGTTATTCGAGAATTCTGCTCCCCTGTGCAACTTGCCAATTGTTGGGACTAGATTACTGGATCTCCCATGACCTACTCCTACGTATAGCCGGATACTACTGAAAAGCCTTATTAGAACTGACATTTGAATATTTCAATCCAAAGTGGTTTAGGCCTAATTATCTTTCCAATTCCCCCAAATCTCTATTTCTTTTTGATTTTATGGATGTAGATGAAACGACACCCTCTTAAACCCATTCAGATGGACAAAGCTGGGAAGAGCACAAGAGGCTACCAAAGGCAACATTAAGAAGTTAAATATGTACCTTGACCTTTTATAGCTCAGTGTTAACCAAAATTCACTCCTGTCGTTAAACAGAGAATTCCTTTCAATTCAATCCATGCAAATATATAATTCAGCTCTAATATACAAAGTAAAATAGGGAATGTCACCACAGGGGGCAAAATATTACTGTATTTTTACCTTACCCCCTCATGTAAACATAATCTCCACTGATTATTTTAAATAATGTCATAATGTAAAAAAAAAAAAAAAAATCTGAGCAGTATAGGACAGAGATTGGGGAAAAGACATAAATATGAAAGATCTTACTTCCTAAACCACATAAAACCTTGCAAAGATAAACAGCGTATAGCCAACTGAGTTTATATCCATGAATGTGAAAATCTGCCTACACCAACGTTGACCAAACTTGCCTGAGCACAGGGGAATTAGGTTTGGAGCCTGTTAAGGTAGACTCTCAAGCTCCTCCTACAGGGATTACATCAGTAGTTCCAGGAGTAGAGCCCAGGAATTGATAGATTTTAACAAGCATCCCAGGAATCCTTAGGTTCACATAAGTTTAAAAACCAGTGACTTGGTCAAATTAGAACTTTAAAAGTGAGGATGGCTGAACAATGAACACAGGGCCTGCAGCTGGTATCTGGAGTCAAAACGGAAAGTAAACTGAAAGAGGCTTTGGCATCAGGCAGATGTCAGTTTGGATCTTGGCTTTGTCTTTTACTTGCTCAAAGCCCTTGAACATGTAGCTAACATTACTAAGCTTCTTTTTCCTTGTATGTAAAATGGGTGTAACATCGACCCACAAGATTGCTATAGAATAAGGTAAATGAGAGAACTCAGCACAATATATGACAGATAGTAGTCAGAATGCTTAATTAATTTCCTTCCTCTTCTATTTTGCTGGAAAATGGGCCCAACAAAGAATACTACAGAGCAGTACCAGCTCTGAGTGTTGGCATGCTTTGTACGGGTCAGGTGCATGCTGCCATTATCCTCCTCTGCCAGCGCCCCCCCACCAACTGCTGCTTCCCATTCATCCCCCACTCCGCAACCACACAGGACTTCCTCAGGTGAAATTAGACACAACCCAGCTGTGTTGTGCCAGTGGAGCCACCCGTGGCAGGTATGAAGAACTAGTCTTCTCTTCCTTCCCCACAAGAGCCTCATCCCCACGCTGCACTCCCCACCTTTATTCTGTCACCATTTTCCTCTTCCATTACTAGCATCAACCATTACTTTCACATGAAACCTCTAGCTTTTCTTTCCCTTCTTTTGCTCAGAAACTTCAGAAAACTCTTCCTTTTACCTGCCCCCAACCCTCTCCACCTGTGCTCCATATGGGCGCCAAAACCAAGCTTAATTGAGGCTGATGAACAGAAGGGCAGCTCTGGGAGCTCTTCCACCTGAAGCACAGAACAGAAGCACCATCTGTTCAAAAGTGAAGTTGGAGTAAAAAGCTTTGCTATCAACCTGGCAAGTTCTTAAAGGTGCCCAGAAGTTCTCCTCAGGATCACTCCAGAAACTTGTGCCTCTTTCTTAACCTTTGCAAGAAACTTTCTCAAATATCAACACTCATGATCAGTCACATGAAATTTATATTTTCCTCTTTCTATTGCTGCTCCTGGAGTTGAGAAGCCCTTGTCCAGACTCATCTGGAATTGCTGAGGCCCACAAATATGAAGGTAGTGATCTTTCCCCTACTCTGAATTGTTTCTTGGCACTCATTCTGATGCACTCTTCGGAGGGGAATGGAGAAAACCCTGCGGTTAGTGGGGGGTTTTCCCCTCTTTTGTCTCTCTCTTTTCTCTCCTCCCCATCCATTGCTTTTCCCACTTCCCAATTCAGCACCATCAGACCTGGATTCAAATTCTGACAGTATGACTTACTAGGTGTGTGACATGAGTATACTTCCCTTCTGGGCCTCAGTGTTCTCATCTTTAAAATGGGAGTAGTGACAGTACCAATTTCATAAGGTCATTGTGAAAATGAAATGCATTAATAAATTCAGAAGAGTGTGTATGTGCGTGTATGTGTGCACATAAACGAATGTATGTGTTTGTAGGTTTTGCACTTAGCATCACGGCTGGCATAGAGCACTCAATAAATGTCAGCTCTTGCTTTTTAGTTCCTTTGTGTCTTTCACCTACACTAGCATGGGCTTGCCAGCAAACCTGGTAGAATATTCCTGGGCTCCTCAAGCGCCAGACTCATTCTCACCACTGCCAGAAGATGTGTTAAATAAAGTCACAGCAGAGAAGGAATGAACAAGCTTTCGTGGGGTTAAGGAGCCTGCTGTACTTTTCCTAAGAGAGATTCACTTTTCTTAGGCCCTATTTTTCAAGCCATACAACTTCTTCAGGTCAGGAACCAACAGATGCAATTTAACCTTTGAACACACTTTTCTACCCACAGTAAGGATACATTTTAATTTTCTGAATATAAACAAGGCATGATTATTAAGGATAATATGGGAAAACACAAAGATTCAAAGAAGATGAAAATCACCTGAAATCCCCTCCTTCCAGAGAAAACCACTAATAACATTTGCAATCTCTTCCATATGCATATATCTGTTAAAAATATACTTCTACCATTTATTTAATGTTTTTGTTATATTTTTGTTTTGCTTTTGTTACTTAGAGTGAATACTTCCCAGGATTAGATATTCATAAAAAGTGACTATATCATAATCCATTATGAAAATACACCATAATTATTAACATAATCTTGTTTCCAATTTTATACAGTTTAAACAA
>JAPYYM010001831.1:0-13006 GCA_028534135.1 Potos flavus
GCTGGCTGGGCAGAAGAACTGCCCTCCCCTGGTGGCAGCGTGCACTTACAGCCTTTGTCAGGGATGTCCCCGCTGCGGGCACAAAACACACAAACACACTGACCTTGCCGGCCAGTTTCAACACAGCGCGTTTCAGACCCATGACCTGATGTCTGGTGCCCCCAGGGGTGGGGTCGGTGGGAGCGGAGACAGTTTTACAACCTCAGGCCTGTCCGGGTGTGCACAAAGGGGCCCTCGCTGTCCCCTGTATGATGCCTCACTGAAGTCCCAGGGACTGCCACATCCTGAAGGACCTGTCCCTTACCTTCTCAGTCTGCAGACTTTAGGTGGGACGAGAGGGACCGCTGTGTTCAGTTTGGTTTGGTCCACTCAGTCCTGATGAGTCCGTATATGTCTTTAAAAAGCTTTGTTGTACACCTTTCGTTGTCTGGTCGTCCCTGACCCATTCGTTCAACAGAGCTTATTAAAGAGTGTAAAATTTTTTTTTAATTTTTTTTTTTAAAGATTTTATTTATTTGTTTGTCAGAGAGAGAGAGAGAGCACAAGCAGGGGGAGTGGCAGGCAGAGGCAGAGGGAGAAGGAGGCTCCCTGCTGAGTAAGGAGCCCTATATGGGACTCGATCCCAGGACCCTGGGATCATGACCTGAGCCGAAGGCAGTGACTTAACCAACTGAGCCACCCAGGTGTCCCAAGAGTGTAAAATTTTTTATCGAGGTATAACAAACATGCAGGAAATGTACAAATACGAAGGATACTGCTGATGACGCTCTACAGTCTGCCTCCAGGGCCACGAACAGGATGTTCTCAGTCCCCAGACGCTTCCCGCCACCCGTCCACCAACCACCGTCCCCTCCAGCGTCATCAGCAGTGTTTGAACACCACTCACGTGCCAGGCATTGTGCTCAGTGCTGGTGATTCAGCCGTGAACCCAGTGAAATCCTTTCTTAAGATAGACCGTTCCATGGTGCTCAATGCCAGGAAGGGAAATAAGGGAATAGAGTAGAGAGTGGGAATGCTGCTGGGGCGGTACGGGGTTCTAGATAGCATGGTCAGAGAGGACCTCTAAACTTAGGAAATGTATCATGTAATATCTGCGGAAGAGGGAATGACAGGTGCAAAGGCCCTGAGGTAGAAGTGTGCCTGGCAAGTTTGAAGAGCAGTGGGGAAGCTGGGGCGGGTGGTGGGTGGGGCTGGAACCGAAGGAGAGACGGGCGATGTCAGGGGATGGGGAATCAGGGGCCCGGTCTTGGAGGACGTGGAGGTCATGGCAGAGAATCTGGTCTTGGTTCTAAGTGCAAAGGGACTTGCTGGAGAGTTTGAGGTAGAAGAGTGACCTATTCTATTTACATTTTCCAGTGCTCACTTTGGCTGCCCTATGGAGCCTGGAGCGGTCACAGGGAGACCAAATAGAAATTGAGTACTGCAGTAGCCTGGCCCAGTGGTTACTTAAGAGGTTTGCAGATATCTTTTAGAAAGTGATGTCGGGATGAGGGCCGCATGATGGCTCAGTCAGTTAAGCATTGACTCTTAATCTCAGCTCAGGTCTTATCTCAGGGTCAGCAGTTCAAGCTCCACGTTGGGCTCCATGCCCAGGAACCTCCTTAAAAAAAAAAAGAAAGAAAAGAAAGTGGTGTAGAGGGAAGTGAATCTCCCTTGAGAAGGAGTTGGAAACACCTTGCCCTTTTCGCTGTGCACAGGGAATCCCCCACCAGGTGCAGGTTCCAGAGGTCCCTCTGGAAAGGTGAGGGCCTTCAGGTGTCCCCTGGGTCTCTGAGCTGCCTGGAAGGCGTGGAGATAGCCCTTCCCTCTTGCACCCCAGCCCGGATTCTGAGGAAGTTCATTGCATACTCGGGTGCTGACCAACACAGCTGGCCGAGCAGAGCTAAGTATGCGGACCTTGGGTTTGACACTGAAGACCTTCCGGAAAAACCAGGCCAGTACAACCCTGCCGTGGGCTTCCCCAAGGGGCCTGCCCTGAGAAATTTACCGCCGGCTTCAGGGACTCACGTAGTCCGATCTGGATGTCAGAGCTGCAGAAGCTGGCGGGAGGGGGGCGGGGTCCTATTTTGTTTGTTCGAGGCTGTTTGTTTGAGGCTCCTCTCTATGTCTCCTTTTCCCTCTTTCCTCTCTTCCTTCCCTCCCTCCTTCTCTCCTTCCTTCCTTTCCTCCTTTCCTGCTGCCTCTCTCGCCTCCTTCCCTCCCTCCCTCCTTCCTTCCATCCATCTCCAGAAACCTTTTCCTTCCCCAAACAGAAATTCTGTCCTCATTAGGCACTAACTCCCCATTCTCCCTCCCCCTACCACCACTGTTCTACTTTCTGTCTCCACGAATCTGCCAATTCTAGGCATCTCCTATAAGCGGAATCATAAAGAGTTTGTGCTTTTGTGTCTGCCTACTTTCACTTAGCATAATGCTTTCAAGGTTCGCCCATGCCGTTGGGGGTGGACTTTTTAGAAACAAGCGGGGTGTTATTTCGGCATGCCTGCCCCTGTCCCGGGAACCGCAAAGGCACAAAAGGGGAAGAGCATCGCGGGTCCCGGATAAAGTAGCTCGCGTTGTCCCTGTGCCCGAAGGCTGGGGCTCCTCGACTCCTGGGGTGCACCTTGCAGCCAAGGCCCTCATCCCACCTCTAGTCCTCCGTGGCGCCCGTGACAACTGGAGGTGCACCTTGGGCCCCGGGCTGTGTGCTCAGGTGTGTTCCGTCTCCAGCTTGTTTCTCTCCCCTGGGTGATGGGTTTTGTGCCCTGACTCTCAGGTCACCTCTGACACAATTCAGCTGGCCTCCCACAGCCCCGCCTCGACCTGACCCTGGCCTGCCCGGCTGACTGGGGGAAGGAGGAGGTGGTGTGCTTCTTAGACTATGGCTTTTTTATTTATTAAAAATTAATTAAGGGACTTTGATGTATCAGGACTTAAGAGGGGCTGACAGGTCACATGGTCTCTGAAAGCACTGGGCTGGTAATCCATTTAAAAAAACATTTTCTTCTTCTTCTTTTTAATTTAATGGAGGAAATCATTAGCTGGGAAATTGGTAGAACTGATTTATTCCTGTTTTGGGGAGGGGGAGTAGAAGAGAAAAATCTGCTCTAATTGCCGCTTGTTCTAGAAGTATGTCAGCAGAATATTCCCATTAGCTGGGCCTGGCCTGGGTGGGGGCAGAACCCGGAGCTTTCTTCCCTTCCTTCAGATCCTACTCTGAGCAGGGGCAGGGGGCTGCGTGGACCCGGGTGGGTGGCCGTGATGTCCGCAGTGACACATTTTAGAAGTTCCCGCAGACCTGCCTTGGCCCCTGGGGCTCATCCTGCTGGGGGCCCTGTTGCCTGTGAGCCCTCATTCCCAGGGACACAGGACTAGGACCCCCGTCTGGGAAAAAGGACTACGTGCCTCTTGGGCTCCATCCGGTTCCAAGGGGAGGCAACTGGGTTCACCCTAAAAATAACCAAACGTGCAAACAGCTTCAACATGCAAATGTTTTTCATATCCGTGGGCCAAATAATTTAAAGGTACAGCTGTTTTTCCACTGTCCCGATCTGTTTGTTTTCCCCGAGCAGGGAGGAGCTCGGACGTGATCTGGGGCTCTTCTGGGGTCACCGTCTTCCAGCACAGTGACCTGGCTAGACCTGGCCGAGGTCTAGCGGGCACTGAGGCCTGGCCGTGGGCCCTCGGCAGCTGCCCTCTCCCAGACACCTCCTGTCCCAGGGCGGACCGAGTGTGGCAAAGGGTGAGCACCCCCCTCCCTGTGCCGTCTTTCACCCCTTCAGGCTTGCCGTGTGCCTGGAGGGGTCTGCCTTGCTTCCATTTTCCAAGCTCGTTTGGCCCAGGACATGGGTAAATGAGTTCTCAGAGAGTATGAGGCTGTAAATAGCCAGGCAGGAGGCGGAGAAGGTGAAAGGCAAGGGACCGCCAAGGTGGTGAGCCCCAGATAGACTCCAGGTCTCCCGGATCCCCGCCAGAGACGGCTGCCCTGCTGGGTGCCGGCCCCCCAGTCCACGGGCAGCACAGAGTGCTCCGGGACCCTCGCTCACCCCTGTCTCTCCCCGCCGGCCGCACACGGCGCTCACTGCAGTGCACATTGTCGGAGCAAATCGTCACGTCCGTGGCAGGGCACTCATTCTGTCCCTGTCATAATCCTCCCGTGGACGTGCCATGTCCGGGAGAAGGCCCATCAAGTGGGGGCATCACCCCTAGGAACGGCAGGCTGGAGACGGCAGGGCAGGAGCGGGGAGGGGCGGGGGGCCGCCCCTCCGTGGGAGTTGGTCCACAGGGGCGAGAGGGGCAGGCCCAGACCTGTGGGTGAGCGCCCTCGACAAAGTCCCCATGCGTGCATGCATTCCTCCAGTGCCTACTCCGTGCCTGGTGCTCTTGCAGACGCTGGGAGGACCGCAGGGAGTGCAGCCAACCCCAGTGCCTGTCCTCATGCGGCCTCCATCCCGGGGGGAGGGGCTGTCTTGTTTCTCTGAAAGCACGTGCTGGGCCACGCATGGATGAAGCCAGACACGCAAGGGCAGGTACTGTGTGCGTCCGTGCATATGAGACACCCGAGGAGTCAGACGCAGGGGGATGGGGAAGGTCGGGACCAGGAAGCTCGAGGGGTGGGTGCCTGGGGCTGGGGAGGGGGAGTGAAGAGTTCGTGTTAGAAGGGGACAGAGCCTCGGTCCTGCCCGATGAAAGCTTCTGGAAGTGGATGGTGGTGAAGGCCGCATGAGAGCGTACGTGTGCTTCGTGCCTCAGAACTGGGCACTGAAACGTGGTTAAGATGGTAAATTTGATGTTATGTATTTCATCACGATTTAAAAAATAAAAATAAGAAAAAGAAGAAAGAAAAGTAGGTGGTGTCTTCCATAAGGATCAAAAAGCTGTGGGGGCGCCTGGGTGGCTCAGTAGGTTAAAGCCTCTGCCTTCAGCTCAGGTCAGGATCTTAGGGTCGTGGGATCGAGCCCGACATCGGGCTCTCTGCTTGGTGGAGAGCCTGCTTCCACCTCTCTCTCTCTGCCTACTTGTGATCTCCTATCTCTCTCTGTCAAATAAGTAAATAAAATCTAAAAGAAAAAAAAGCTGTGAATGAAGTGAAAAAAGCTGTGAAGTAAGTGAGAAGGGTTGGGGGTGGCGGGGGCGGGGGTTGCCGGGTTGGGGCGAAGGGGGAGGGTGGCCTTAGTGAGAAGGGGAGGCCGCTCCCGGTGCTGGACAGCATGGGGCATAGGTTTGAAGGGATCCCTCTGGCCATTCTGGTGGGGGAGGCAGGGGGCTCTTGGGAAGTGAGAGGCTTTGCTGGGGTGGGGGGTGGGGAGTGGGTCCAGGCTGGGGCTCCCTGTCATCAGTAGCATTTCCCAGCTCTGGGTGACCACACCTGTTCGTGAGCTCACACCAGGAGCGGTGGTTCTTTGTGGCAGACTTTTCTAGAGTCCTCCCTGTCGGTCCCAGATGTCACTTCTCCCTCCCCAGTGTGGGCGGGGTGGGGTAGGTCAGGGACAGGAGTGGGCTGGCTTGGCTAGGCTTCAGTTCCTGCTCTTTAGGCTTGGAAGCTGCATAGCTCCTGGGAAGCACGCAGCCATCTCTGGGCCCTGGACCTGCCCTGGCATGGGGCCTGTCCTCCTCAGGACATTCCAGAGTCGCCTCTAAGGAGGCCCGTGCAGTCCGGGCAGAGCTGGGGGCTGGGCTTGAGCCCCCAGCTCTTCCTGCCTTGCCTGTCCTCCTCCAGCTGAGTCTGGGTGTCTGCTTCTGCAAAGTGAGAAGGTCAGATGGGATTCTGGCCTGCAGTCTAGTCCAGACTCTGTGCGGGCAGACGGAATCTTCGAAAGCTTCTGGACGCACGTGGGAAGGTCTCCCTGGGTGCCCAGCCCCACAGCCCAGCCTGGGACTGAGGACCTTCTGCACGTCCCCGCAGGGGTCCCTGCTGCCACTTTAGGAATGGGGGGAGGGTCTGTTCCAATCCTATAGCTCTGGGCCAGACATTCCAGGGATGACGTCAGGAGTTGCTGGGGGAAACAGCAGGAGATGGGGTTCTAGAATAGGGGTCTGGGGCCAGTAGGGACAGGAGGAGAGGTCAGTGGTTCAAGGATCCACGTCATTATGGAGTCCACTGAGCCCACTCGCCAGCTGGTGCCTGCTTTGTTCCCCGAGAGCCCAGCCACCTGCCCTCTGTCCTTTTAGAGGAAGCCTCGAGGGCCAGGCTGCAGACAGTAGCCTGCTCTACCACCCAGACGGCGTGGGGTAAGTGGGGAGAGGGAGGGCTGAAGGAGCAGGGCTGCGGAGCTGGGTGCTTGGCCTGGGCACTTGTCCCACCGTCCCATCTCAGCTAGTCCTTGAGGCTGTCCAGGGCGATCACCATGAGCGCCACGCGACGACTCGATTTTCATTTTACGTTAAAGTGAGATAAAATTTAAAACTTCCTTCCCCCATCCCAGGAGCCCCAGTCCAGGTGCTCAGTAGCCGCGTGGGGCTGGTGGTGGCCGTACGGGTGGTGGCCGTGCAGGACGGTCCAGACGTGGGACACTTCCATCATCGAGGAAAGTTCTATGGGGCAGGGCCCGTCTCATTTCTAGCATAACCCCACGATAGAGACTGCTACCCCCACTTTACGGATGAAAAAGTGAGGCTCAGAAAAGGGACTGACCTGCTGGTCGTGTAGCCCGTGGGCACCGGAGCGTGCTAGAGCCCGGGTCCGTTGGGTCCCAGCACACGGATGTGGGGTTGGTGTGCCTCCCGTGTCCTGCTGCCCAGCGAGCTGGGGCCCCGTGGAGGTCAAGGCTCATCTGTGGGCCACATCCCTGCCCCCTGTACGCTGTTCCCTGGTGAGGCGCAGTCTTCAACGAAAGGGCTTAATATGCAGTTTGGAGCCTCCTCAGCCTGATCCCTTGAGACCAAATCCCTGGGGAGGGGCTTCAGGCGGTGTTGCCGAGAAACCCTTTAAAGTGAGAGGACCCTCACCAAAACCCTGGGGCCCCTCCGAGCATGAATGCCTGGGGCGCTTCCGTCCAGTGGGGCTGTGATGGCGCCGCCGAGAGGAAGGAAGCGGGGACACCTGCTGCCGCCTGGGTGAGCCTTTCCCACATGATGCTCCGTGAAAAAAGGCCACGTAGCCTGGGGTTCCCCTGATGGGAGACGTCCCGAAGAGGTAAATCCGTAGAGACGGAGAGTAGACCGGGGGGTGCCAGGGGCTGGGGAGAGGGGGAAGGGAAAGTGAGAGGCTTTCTGGTTTTGGGGACCATGAGAATGTTCTGGAACCAGAGAGGATGGTTGCACAGCGCCGTGAATGTACCCCAGGCCCCCGAATTGTATACTTCAAAATGATGGAAACGGTCAGTTATGGGTTATATGTGTTTTGCCACGCTTAAGAAGTGAGACAGAATGGCGGGATCCCGGTGGCGTGCGTATGGAAAACGCTTTCGACTTTGCCGTATGTTTGAGCGTCTTCGTAATGAGGGGTGGAGGGGAAAAGGCGAGAACAGGACTGTGGAGGGAGGGGCGCCTGGCTCGCTCAGGGTCATGAGTTCAAGCCCCGCGTTGGGCCTAGAGCTTCCGTACTTACTTACGTATGTACATAAGAACTTCTTAAAATTAATAAATGAAAAGACCGTAAAGGGAGAATGTGTGTAAGGCTGCGGCCTTCAGGCTGGACTCCCGCGTGGGCCACTCTTGGGTCTGTCTGTGTCAGAGCGGCGAGCCAAGGCCTCTGTGGTGGCTTCGGGCTGTGGAGAGCGAGGAGAGGTGGGGTGTGGGGTGGTGTGCCCGCTGTGGAGAACGGGGTTCCCCGGGGTGGTGTGTTTCCCGGTGCCCGGGCCCCCTCCCTGTCCCCGGCCATTCGAGTGCCCCAGGGCCTGGGGGTGCAGGCTGTGGGGGAGGGGCTGGGCTTCTCCTCCTCTGTCACGACGAATGGAGGCCCAGAGACATGGCTGGACAGGCCCTATCGCGTGATCTCCATGAGGAGATACAGAGACCCCAAGCCAGGCCTCCCGGCTCTCTCCCCAGTCCCACTTCTGCTGCTCGGAGTGTGACCGAGCACTGGCAAAGGCCGGCCCGGGAGTTGGGCTCTGTAGGAAGCAGCGGGGCTGCCGTGGGCAGGCGGGAGCAGGTGTCCTGCAGGGTCCGTTCCCCTTGCCCCCCACCCCTGTCTTGTCCCTCCGCATAGGTGGCTTTGGGCAAAGGAGCCCTCTGCGGGGGACACACTTGTTCCTGACGGTGGGAGACGTGGCTGACACTCCTGAGACCCGTGACTCAGGGTCCGGCCACTCCGATTTTTAGAAATGGGGAGGTGGGTGGAAGTCTGCAGTGCCTCCCTGGACGCCAGGGCCCCAGGCGTTGCCCAGGCCGCAGGAGGGGCTCTGGTCCCTGTCCCCGCAGTCTGGCGGGCAGCGCCAGCCGAGATGAGCGCATAGCTCTTGGCAGGGCGAGAGGGAGCAGGGAGCCGGGTGAGGCGGCCCGAGGCTCCTGCCCCAGGCCCTCTCTCCCACCGCCCTGCAGAGCGGCTCCTTGCCCCGCGGCCCGGCCGAGGCTTGGGCTGGGGGAGGCTGCGCCAGGAGAAGGTGGGGATTGGCTCTCCGCTGACGCCTTCCCTCTGGCATATGGCTCCTCCGCCCGCCACAGGCTCTGCCAGCGGCTCCCCCTTCTCCATGGCAACTTAGCTCAGTGGTCCCAGTGGAGGAGAGAGAACCAATTCCCCCTCTTCCCTCCCTCCCTCTCCTCTCCCCACCTCTTCCTCCTGGCCTCCCTTCCTCCTGCGTCCCTGCCAGCCCCGGGCTCCTGCGTGTCGGCCGTCCGTCCGTCAGCCCGTCCGTCCCGGAACCTCCGTGCTCGGGGGCGCCCCCGGACGTCGCCGGGCCTGGGTTGCCAGAGGAGCTGCGAGCCGGGGGCAGCTCCCTGAGGCTGGCGGCATGGGGAGCCCAGCGGACCTCTGCAGACACGGGGGGCTGCGGGACGAGCCCCAGCCCGGGTCCTGCTGCGCGCCGCCCCGGCTCTCACACTCTGTCCCCCCTCTTCCCCTTCCTTACGTTTTCTTCCTGAAAGGTAATTTTCTGCGAAAACTGTCACAGCCTTAGGACGGGTTTATTAGCAAGGAAGGCTCGGTCTGGTCACGTGGGCTGCTGGTTTTCTCTGAGTAGCTGGGATGGAGGGAGCCGGGGAGGGAGAGGCATGGCCTCCTCGCCGCTGGAGGGGGCTTGGCGGCGCTGGGGGGTGTGGGGTCTCCCGGGTGGCTGTGAGTAGCCTGGCCCCTGGCCCCCCGCCCCCGGCCCTTGGGCCCGCTGCTATCTGTTGCACTCGTGTTTTCCCGGGTAATTGCCACATAGCTCAGACAGTCTGCTTTCCTGGACCTGGTCTGGCGGGGGGACGGGACACGGCGAGGCACGCACGTGCACCCCACATGGGGCACGGCTCCCGAGTGGCCCTCGTGGGCTGTGCGTCTCTGCCTGGTTCGCTCTCACCTGGAAACGGAGTGCAGCGGGGGAATGTGCTGTCCCCGTACCCAAGAATCTCCGAGAGGACGGAGGAAGCGAGAAGCAGTTGCTGGCTGGTTCCCGGCAGCACGGCCGTCTGTGTGGGACAGTCCCTCGGCAGAGTTTGGTGCAGACCGGATTTTAAGACCGCTGCCCAGTGGGTTGACATCCCATCTCCTCTTCCCCATTTCCAGCCATGGTGCTCAGGATGGCTTTCCTGGAGGGAGCTGCTGAGGTCCCGGGGCATTCTCCAGATCCGCGCCCTGTGGGGGGGAGGGTGGGCGGGTAGCCCCCTCCCCGTTACCTCGAGCCTCCCGTGGTCAGCTAGAACATCTCCCGTGTTGATGGAAAGTGAGGTGCAAAGGGAACGGTTTTAGCACCCAGTCCTTAGAAGCCCCGGGTTGAATGGTGTCTGAGAAGCCCTCTGTGATCTTTAAATAGAAAGCAAGCGCCAAGTGGCCCGGCTGACTCACAGGGAAGCTTCAAAGTTTGGTGCAGGTGTATGCGGGGAAACAGCTCGAGACTGAAGGGGGCGCCCGACGCCGGGGGTGGGGGGCCTAAAAAAAACAACAACAAAAAACAAAACGGCAGCTCTGTGTCTTAGAGTCAGGCTCCTGGGCATGTGGATTATATATTGTTTCAGTGTCTTCTCTGACAGATTGCTGTAATAACAAATCAGCCTCGAAGGCGGCCCGAGACAGGGCTCCCCGTCTGGTTCTGGGGTCGGGCCTCTTCCAGCTACGTTTGCACATCCCCCAAAGCCCTGTTTCTGCCCAGCCGCGCTCCACCCTGAGTTCTGGGTGCTTCCCCTCGATAATCAGGCTGGTTCCTGTTGGGCTGGACGAGAAGAATGCTTCTGTGTCTGCAGACGTCTGCACTGTGCAGGATTCTTAATGACATTACCCGCGTCTGGACTCCCGTTGCTTTGCTGTAAATTCTGATAAGTTTACCAGTTGAGTGACGGGTGGGGAGGCGGCGTGCTGGTTTTGTTCGGCTTGCTTTCTTTCGGCTTGCTGGCGCGAGGAATTACGTGATGTGACCCGAGAGAGGTCTGCCCCACACGGGGTGGCAGTCCGCTCCCGTCTTTGCTCTCCGCCTCCGCGGGAGCCTGGCCCCGCGTGCTGCAGCTGGGGTGACTCTGCCCCCCGCCCGGGGGGTCTCGCATGTGCATCTGGTGGGGGGTGTGCGTTGGTGATGATACACATGTGTGTTCAGTCATCCCAGCAAGCCCGAACGTCAGAAGGACGGCAGAGCGGGGCTGGCGTTGGAGGAGGGAAGCTCTGCTCCTCCAACCCTGCTGCTTTCATCCAAAGTGAATCCCGAGTGCTCCGTGCCAGCCTCCCCCTCGGGGCCCCCAGCGCCAGGAGCCAGCCTCCTCCCTTCGTGTAATTTCACACAGCAGTGACTTACTTGAAAGCTTTTGTAAAGAGCCGTAGAGGGTGTGAGAGCTGGTCGGAGAGGTGGGAGCTCTGGGTGCCGATGGCTCCAGCCGGAGAAAGTGTGGAAAGCTCATTCCAGGAAAAGTGGAATAATCACCCGTTGGCTGGCATTCAGGTGGTGAGTGACTCTCTCTTTAATTCCACGGGAGCACTGGGATCCGGGGAAGGGCTCGGTGGAAAGCCCGGCGGCTCAGACAGATCTCATGAGGCTCTGGGAGGAAGATCTGTTTTGTTTTTCCCCTGACCGCTGGCTCCGCGTCCGGGATTCTAGGATGCATAACCGTGTCCACCCGGGAAGCTTAAGCCGATGCCCTGGCCCCGGCCAGCCCGCAGAAAGTCTGGTGGTGGTGGCTGCTGCCCTTCATGACACACATGGCTTAGGAAAGTGAGCCGGAGAAAAGAAGGTCACGAACATTAATAACCCCAACGTCCCTCACACACGCGCACGCGTGCAGTCACACGGGTGTGCTCACACCCCACACTCACATGCACACCCATACTGTCCGCACACACAGGCAGTCACACATATGCACACATCCCCCTCACACACACACGCACATCCGTACACACACTTACACACATGCACACTCACACCCTCGTGCACACGTGCAGTCACATGTGTGCACACTCGCACACACAGATCCGTCGTTCCCTTCTGCCATCAGGGCTGTGCGGACCCGTGGGCATTCATTCTGCTGGTGGCAACACGAACTCCTATAAAGGGCCCCTGGTGTTGATGAGATCGCACGGCTCCCCTCTTACATGTTGCTTTCTGGCTCTGTGTCTCACCTGCGTGAGAAGGACCGTTCCCACCCACTTCTCCCAGCGCCCCCTTGCCCATGCCCCCGGGCTGCGCTGTCAGATGCATCACAGACCCTGGCATGCCAGCCTTTGCAGGGAAAGCCCCCGGCCGCCAGCTTTGCATCCCAGGCCCCTGAGCGTCTCAGGCCAAAAGGAAGGGGGTTGTCAGAGAGACTGCTAAGTGGC
The DNA here is from genome assembly GCA_028534135.1 of Potos flavus. Lineage (NCBI taxonomy): Eukaryota > Metazoa > Chordata > Mammalia > Carnivora > Procyonidae > Potos > Potos flavus. The sequence goes on from JAPYYM010001831.1 coordinate 11,858, forward strand.
AGACGTGCGGGGCGAGGCCCGGCATCCGCGCCCTGAAGCATCCGTATTTAGGTTTCCTTGGCTTTGCTTCCCGGATTCTCCCCATTTCTGGTTCGTTTCTCAGAGCACAGTCTCGGCAGACTCTGCACCCCGCCCCTTGCCGGCACAAATCTCATCCAAGTTCACCGTCGGCAGCCGCGTTAGAAGTGCTTGGTGTGGTCCCATTTTACACAGGAGCGCACAGAGTCTGAGGGGTTGAGTAACCTGAGTTCATGCCCGGGGAAGTCAGACCATGAACTCAGATCTCAGGTTCAAATTCATTCATTCATTCATTGGGCCCTCCGCCACTGGGCCTTGGGAGGAAGAGGAGTCCATCCATCCCACTTGTCTGAGGAAAGGAAAGGAAAAAGAAAGAAGTGGAGAGCAGGCTCTGAAGGAGGCCTCAGCCCAGGGCCTGAGTGGGGAGCCCCTCACTGCCTACCCCTCAGCCCCCTACTCCCGCCTGGAACTCGGGAGCCAACACTGCACCGTAGGGAACCTCCGTCACCGGGTCTGGACCCGCTCCTTATTCTGCTTTCTTTTAAAAATGTTTCTGGCATCATCCCGTCATGGGGAAGACAGTCTGTAGAGAGACGTCTGTCCGCTTTATGCTGAGAACTTGTGCGCACGTGGGTCGATGTAGTAGGAGGGGCACTGCGTATCAGGAGACCGAGCCTCAGTTTCCCCCTCCTTCACACGCCTCAGCACGAAGGAGGGGGCTGCGAGGGTGCCCGGCAGGGTGGGATTGCGATCAGGCCCTGGGAGTTCGCAGCGCCTTACGCTCGAATGGCTCCAAACAGACTGTATGCGTGTAGATCGTGTGCCCAGAGTCGTGCAGAGTGAGCGCTCACACGGTAAAGCACATGGATTAAACAGTTGTGCCGGCGAGAAGGTATATGAAAGTTCTCACGTTGTATTTGCAACTTGTGTAAGTTAAAAATTATATGAAAGAGAAAAAAGACAGGCAGTTTGAGGGCTTTTCCCCCAAAGATGGACAGAATCCTGACTTAACTGAGAAGGGTTCATACCTCCGAGACCCCACAAGAAGCCACATGGATAAGCTCGATGGCCGGGGGGAGAGGCGGCCCCGGGGGTGAGACTTTCAGGCCACAGCGGTCTCTCCAGAGGCAG
>JAPYYM010001832.1:0-13003 GCA_028534135.1 Potos flavus
GCCTGGTTTGGGGATCAGGGTGATGCTGGCTTCATAGAAAGAGTCTGGAAGTTTTCCTTCTGTTTCTATTTTTGAAACAGTTTCAGGAGAATAGGTAATATTTCTTCCTTGAATGTTTGGTAGAATTCCCCAGGGAATCCGGCAGGTCCTGGACTCTTGTTTTTTGGGAGGTTTTTGATCACTGCTTCAATCTCATTGCTGGATATTGGTCTATTCAGGTTGTCAATTTCTTCCTGTTTCAGTCTTGGAAGTTTATAGGTTTCCAAGAATACATCCTTTTCTTCTAGGTTGTTTAACTTATTGGCATACAGCTGTTGATAATAATTTCTGATGATTGTTTCTATTTCCTTTGGTTTAGTCGTGATCTCTCCCCTTTCATTCATAATTTTGTTACATACTTTTTGACGTAGTGTTCAAGGATTCATTAGTTGCATATAACGCCCAGAGCTCATCAAAAATTGTCCTCCTTAATACCTATCATCAAGTTAGCCCATTCCCACATCTTCCTCCCTGCTATAATCCTCAGTTTGTTTCCGAGAGTCCAGAGTCTCTCATGGTTTGTCTCCCTCTTTGATTTCTTCCCATTCAATTTTTCCTCCCTTCCCCTGTGGTCCTCTTCACTGTTCCTTATGTTCCACGTATGAGTGAGATCATATTGTCTTTCTCTGCTTGACTTATTTCGCTTAGCATATTCCCCTCTAGTTCCATCTACATCAATGCAAATGGTTGATATTCATCTTTTCTGATGGCTGAGTAATATTCCTTTGTATATATGAACCACATCTATATCCATTCATCTGTTGAAGGAGAGCTCAGTTCCTTTTACAGTTTGGTTACTGTGGGCACTGCTACTATGAACATTGGGGTGCATGTGGCCCTTCTTTTCACTACATCGGTATCTTTGGGGTAAATACCTAGTAGTGCAATTGCTGGGTCATAGTGTAGCTCAACTTTTAACATCTTGAGGAACCTCCATACTGTTTTCCAGAGTGGCTATACCAACTTGCATTCCCACCAACAGTGAAAGAGGGTTCCCCTTTCTCCACATCTTCTCCAACATTTGTTTTTTCCTGTCTTGATAATTTTTGCCATTATAACTGATGTAATGTGGTATCTCAATGTGGTTTTTATTTGTATTTCCCAGATGGCTAATAATTTTAAACTTTTTTCTTGTGCCTGTTAGCCATTTGTATGTGTTCTTTGGCAAATTAGAGTTTGTTCATGACATCTACCCGTTTCTTGACTGGATTATTTGTTTTGGGGTGTTGAGTTTGAGAAGTTCTTTATTTGTACTGTCATTTGCAAATACTTTCTCCCATTCTGTGGGTTGCCTCTTTGTTTTGTTGACTACTTACTTTGCTGTGCAGAAGCTTTTTATCTTGACAAAGTCCCAATAGTTAGTTTTTGCTTTTTGTTTCCCTTGCATTTGAAGACGTGTCTTGAAAGAAGTTGCTGTGGCCAATGTCGAAGACTTTACTGCCAATGTTTTCTAGGATTTTGAAGGATTCCTGTCTCACATTGAGGTCCTTCATCCACTTTGAGTTTATCTTTGTATATAGTGTAAGTGAATGGTCCAGTTTCATTCTTCTGCATGAGGCTGTCCAATTTTCCCAGCACCATTTATTGAAGAGATTTTTTTCCAATTGGATATTATTTCCTGCTTTGTGGAATATTAGCTGACCATAGAGTTGAGGGTCCATTTCTGGAAACTCTATGCTGTTCCAGTGATCTATGGGTCTATGTGCCAATACCATGCTGTCCTGGTGATATAGTATGGAGTCAGGCACTATGATAGCCCCAGCTTTTTTTTTTTTTTTTCTCAAATTCCCAGGGAGGTTTTGGAACTTTTCTGTTTCCATACAAATTTTAGGATTTTTTGTTCCAAGTCTGTAAAAAGTGTCAATATTTTGATAGGGATGGCTTTGAAAGGGTAGATTGTTCTGGGCAGCATAGACATTTTAACAATGTTTATTCCTCCAATCCCTGAGCATGGAATGTTTTTCCATTTCTTCATGTCTTCCTCTATTTCTTTCATAAGTTTTCTGTAGTTTCTAGAGTACAGATCCTTTATCTCTTTGGTTAGGTTTATTCCTAGATATCTTATGGTTTTGGGTACTATTATAAATGGCATTGATTTCCTAATTTCTGTTTCCACAGTTACATGGTTAGTGTATAGAAAAACAATTGATTTCTGTGTGTTAATTTTGCTTCCTGCCACATTGTTGAATTGTTGTATGAGTTCTAGAAACTTGGGGGTGTAATTTTTGGGGTTTTCCACATAAAATATCATGTCATCAGCAAAGAGAGAGAGAGTTTGACTTCTTTGCTAATTTGGATACCTCTTACTTCTTTTTGTTGTGTGATTGCTGAGGCTAGGACTTCTAATATGATGTTGAACAATAATGGTGAGATTGGACATCACTGTCATGTTCCTGACCTTAAGGCAAAAGCTCTCAGCTTTTCCCCATTGAGAATGATATTCACTGTGGGCTTTTCATAGATGGCTTTAATGTAATTGAGGAATGTTTCCTCTATCCTTCTATTTTGAACAATTTTAATCAGGAATGGAGATGTTATTTTTTCAAACTTTTTTTTCTGCATCAATTGAGAGGAGCATGTTTCTTCTCTCTTCTTTTGTTGATGTGATCTATCATGTTGATTGATTTGCTAATGTTGAGCCACCCTTGCATCCTAGGACTAAACCCCACCTGAGTGTGATGAATAATCCTTTTAATGTCTTTGGATCCTATTGGCTAGGATCTTGTCGAGTATTTTGGCATCCATGTTCATCAAGGATATTGGTCTGTAATTCTCTTTTTTGATAGGGTCTTTTACTGGTTTGGGGATCAGGGTAATCCCCACATATATATATATTTGGATGCTGGATATATATGGATGCTGAAAGACTATGTAAATTTATAACCAAGGCCTAGTTTAGGAGTTTAAACGTGTTTGATATCCCCAAACTCACCTCACTTGAAATGCTTTTCCTTTCACATTCCACTAATCCACATCTATTCTGTCTTTCAAGGACAAGTTGAAATCCCACCTTGTCCAGAAAGTCTTCCCTGAATATAGCCTTTATTAATTGATTTCTCTTCCAAATTTCTAGAGATTTTTAGTCGGTACCAAGCAGTGTAGTTTTTAGTTCAATAATGTCTCATATCACTTTTGATTTAAACACTTAGGAATTCAGTGTTTAGTCTTAAGTATGAGGATGAAATATATATCACCTCCCCAAGCACCAGGAGTGAGCCACATGACTCACATGGAATATTAACTTCCTTACTAAGCCTGGTGATAAAAAGAAATGCAGTGGGCATTGAAGATACACATGGTCTGATTGTCACACCTAATGTAAATAAAAGTGTATGATGATTGTTTAAGAGCAGGTTTAATGCATTCATCATTGGGATCTCTTAGAACTTGGTATAATGATCTGCACATAATAAATATCTGTTGGATGGAAATATCAAGGAACAGTAATGCTGACACACTAAAAAAGTGTAAAGTGAATCTACTAAAGCCTAATGAACTAATGAATACTTAGATTAAAATGGCTATTTTGGCAAAAGTCATGGATTAAGGGAAAAATACTTTCCTTAAATTTATTAAAACAATAAATTTGTACTGGTTAAATTGTGTTCAGAGAGATAACTTTTCAATTTTGTTATGTTATCTTGGTCACCATACAGTACATCATTAGTTTTTGATGTAGTGTTCCGAGAATCATTGTTTGCATATAACACCCAGTGCTTCATGCAATACATGCCCTTAATAACCATCACTGGCTAACCCATCCCCCTACTCCCTTCTCCTCTAAAATCCTCAGCGTGTTTCCCGGAGTCTATAGTCTCTCATGGTTCAATCTCCCCACCTCTGATTCCCCGCTTCATTTTCCCCTTACTCCTTCTAATGTCCTCCGTCCTATTCCTTATGCTCCACAAATAAATAAAACCATATGAAAATGGTCTTTCTCTGCTTGACTAATTTCACTTAGCACAATCTCCTCCAGTTCCATCCATATCGATGCAAATAGTGGGTATTCATCCTTTCTGATGGCTGAGTAATATTCCATTGTGTATATATGAACCACATCTTCTTTATCCATTGGTCTTTTGAAGAGCATCGTGGCACCTTCCACAGATTGGCTATTCTGGACATTGCTACTATGAAAATTGGAGTGCATGTGGCCCTTCTTTTCACTACATCTGTATCTCTGGGCTAAATACCCAATAGTGAAATTGTTGGGTCTCAGGGTAGCTCTATTTTTAACTTTTTTAAAAATTTAATCTTATTTTTTCGGTGTTCCAAGATTCATTGATTATACACCACACCCAGTGCTCCATGCAGTACGTGCCCTCCTTAATACTGACCACAAGGTTCACCAAAGCCCCCACTCCCCTCCCCTCCAAAACCCTCAGTTTGTTTCTCTGAGTCCACGGTCTCTCATGCCTCGTCTACCCCTCTGATTTCCCCCAATTCACTTTTCCTTTCCTTCTCCTAAAGTCCTCCATGTTATTCCTTATGTTCCACATGTAAGTGAAACAGTATGTTAATTGACTTTCTCTGCTTGACTGCTGACCCACTCAGGCGCCCCAAGTATGAGGAGTTCTTTCTAGATCTTAGATATCAGATCTTTGTCTTTTTACCTTGGTGAAGTCCTAAAAGTTCATTTTCGCTTTTGTTTCCTTAGCCTTTGGAGACATGTCTTGAAAGAAGTTGCTGTGGCCAATGTCGAAGAGGTTACTGCTTATGTTCTCTAGGATTTTGACAGATTCCTGCCTCACCTTGAGGTCTTTTATCCATTTCGAGCTTATCTTTGTGTATGGTGTAAGAGAATGGTCAAGTTTCATTCTTCTGTATATAGCTGTCCAAATTTCCCAGCACCATTAATTGAAGAGACTCTTTTCCACTGGATATTTTTTCCTGCTTTGTCGAAGATTATTTGACCATAGAGTTGTGGGTCCATATCTGGGCTTTCTCCTCTGTTCCGCTGGTCTATGTGTCTGTTTTGGTGCCAGTACCATGCCGTCTTGGTGATCACAGCATTGTAGTAAAGGCTGAAATCAGGCAAGTGATGCCCCCAGCTTTGTTTTTCTTTTTCAACATCTCCATAGAAATTTGGGGTCTTTTCTGGTTCCCTACAAATTTTAAGATTGTTTGTTCCAGTCCTTTGAAAAATGCCAGTGGAATTTTGATTGGGATGGCATTGAAAGTGTAGATTTCTCTGGGCAGTATAGAAATTTTAACAATGTTTATTCTTCTGACCCATGAACATGGAATGCTTTTCCACCTTTTTGTGTCTTCTTCAATTTCTTTCATGAGTGTTCTGTAGTTCCTCGAGTACAGATCCTTTACTTCATTGGTGAGGTTTATTCCCAGGTATTTAATGGTTTTGGGTGCTATAGTAAATGGAATCGATTCTCTAATTTCCCTTTCCATATTTTCATTGTTAGTGTATAGGAAAGCAACTGACTTCTGTGCATTGATTTTGTATCCTGCCACATTACTGAATTGTTGTATGAGTTCTAGTAGTTTGGGGATGGAGTCTTTTGGGTTTTCCATCGAAAGTATCATGTCATCTGTGAAGAGAGAGAGTTTGACTACTTCCTTGCCAATTCGAATACCTTTTATTTCTTTTTGTTATCTGATTGCTGTCACTAGGACTTCCAGTACTATGTTGAACAAGAGTGGTGAGAGTGGGCATCCTTGTTGTGTTCTTGATCTCAAAAGGAAGGCTGTCAGCTTTTCCCCATTGAGAATGATATTCGCTGTGGGCTTTTCATAGATGGATTTTATGAAGTTGAGGAATGTTCCCTCTGTCCCTATACTTTGAAGAGTTTTAATCAGAAATGGACGCTGTATTTTGTCAAATGCTTTTTCTGCATCCATTGAGAGGGCCATGTGGTTCTTTTCCCTTCTCTTATTGATTTGTTCTACCACATTGATTGATTTGTGAATGTTGAAGCACCTTTGCATCCCAGGGACACCTGGTCATAGCAGATAATCGTAATGTTCTCTTGGATCCTATTAGCTAGAATCTTGTTGAGAATCTTGGCATCCATATTCATCAGGGATATTGGTCTGAAATTCTCCTTTTTGATAGGGTCTTTGACTGGTTTGGGGATCAGGGTAATGCTGGCTTCAGAGAAAGAGTCTGGAAGTTTTCCTTCTGTTTCTATTTTTTGAAATAGGTTCAGGAAAGTAGGAATTATTTCTTCTTTGAATGTTTGGTAGAATTCCCCAGGAAATCCATCTGATCCTGGGTTCTTGTTTTTGGGGATGTTTTTAATCACTGCTTCAATCTCATTGCTAGATATTGCCCTACTCAGGTTGTCAATGTCTTCCTGTTTCAGTCTTGGAAGTTTATAGGTTTCCAGGAATGCTCCATTCCTCTAGGTTGCTTAACTTATTGCCATTTAGCTATTGATAATAATTGCTGATGATTGTTTCTATTTCCTTGTTGTTAGTCGTAATCTCTCCCCTTTCATTCATAATTTTATTAATTTGGGTCCTTCTCTTTTCTTTTGGATTAGTTTGGCCAATGGTTCATCGATCTTATTGATTCTTTCAGAAAACCAACTTCTGTTTTCGTTGATGTGTTCTAATGTTTTTCTAGTCTCTAACTCATTGATCTCTGCTCTAATCTTGATTATTTCCCTTCTTGTGCATGATGCTGGCTTAATTCGTTGTTGATTTTCCAGTTCTTTAAGGTATAAAGAGAGCTTGTGCATTCGGGATTTTTCAGTTTTTTGAGTGAGGCTTGGATGGCTATGTATTTCCCCCTTAGGACTGCCTTTGCCATATCCCATAGGTTTTGGACCGATGTATCTTCATTCTCATTGGTTTCCATGAGTTGTTTGAGTTCTTCTTTGATTTCTAGGTTGATCCACACATTATTGAGCAGGTTGGTCTTTAGCCTCCAAGTGTTTGAATTCCTTCCAAACATTTTCTTGGGGTTTAGTTCCAGTTGCAAAGCACAGTGGTCTGAGAATATGCAGCTAATAACCTCAATCTTTTGGTATCGGTTGTGTCCTGATTTGTGACCCAGTATGTGGTCTATTCTGGTGAAAGTTCCATGTGTCCTTGAAAGGAAGGAGTATTCTCTTATTTTAGGGTGGAATATTCTGTATATATCTATGAGGTCCATGTGGTCCAGTGTGTCATTCAAAGCTCTTGTTTCTTTACTGATTTTCTGCTTGGATGATCTGTCTGTTACTGAGAGTGGCCTGTTAAGATCTCCTACCATTAATGTATTCATTTATTTTTTTTAATTTTTATTTTATTTATTTTTATTAACAGTTGGCTTACGAGGTTGGCTGCTCCCATTTTGGAGGCATGAATATTTACAATTGTTAGATCATCTTGGAGGATAGACCCTTTACAAGTGATGTAGTGTCCTTCTGCAACTCTGACTACAGTCTTTTGCTTAAAATTTAATTTACCTGATATGAGAATCACTACCCCAACTTTCTTTTGAGGCCGGTTGGCCTGAACGATGATTCTCCATCCCTTCACTTTCAGTCTGGATGTATCTTTAGGTTCCAAATGTGTCTCTTGTAGATAGCATGTGGATGGGTGCTGTCGTTTTATCCAGTCTGTGACCCTGTGCCATTTTATGGGAGCATTTAGGTCATTGATGTTGAGAGTGATTATTGGGAGATAAGTTTTTATTGACATCATGTTGCCAATGATGTCCTTGTTTCTACAGATTGTCTCTGTAAGTTTCTGTTCTATGTCACTCTTGGGTTTTTTCTTCTGTTATAGAACCCCCCCCTTAATATTTTTTGTAGTGTTGGTTTGGTGGTAACATACTCTTTTAAACCTTGCCAGTCTCGGAAGCTCTTTATCTCTCCATCCATTTTGAATGTCAGTCTTGCTGGATAAAGTATTCTCTGATTCATGTTACTCTCATTTATGCTCTGAATATGTCTTGTCAGCTCTTTCTGGCTTGCCAGGTTTCTGTGGACAGTTCTTACGTTATTCTGATGGGCCTTCCTCTGTATGTAAGGAATCTCTTCCCCCTAGCTGCCCTCAGGACCTCTCGTCTAAAATTATAATTTGTGAATCTCACAGTCAAGTCTGGATGATTTTCCAGACTAGTTGATCTTGAGGGCTGCCTTTTCTGCCTCTAGGAAATGAACACTTGTTCCATTCCCCAGGCTGGGGAAATTTTCATCCAGAATCTGGTCAGCTATATCTTCTAGTCTTCTGTCTTTCTCTACCCCTTCAGGGATTCCAATAATTATGACATTGGAACTTTTCATGGCGTCATTTATTTCCCTAATTCTGTTTTCATGGCTTCTAAGCAGATTGTTCCAGCCCTCCTCCTGACCTGTCTTCTCTATCAGCTTGTCCTCTAGATCACTAATTCTATCTTTTGCCTCAGTTACCCTAGCTAGTAAAGTATTTAGGTTAGATTGGATCTCATTGATAGCATTTTTAACTTCTGCCATGTCAGCTCTCAGTTCCACCCTTAGAGATTCTATGCTGTCACTAATGTTTTTCTCCAACCTAGCCATTGCCTGGATAATTCTTATCCTGAATTCCCTTTCCAACATATTGTTTATGTCCATATCCAGTATCTGAGGGAGAGGGCTCAGTCTCTGGGTTTTTCCTATGTTGGGTGTTCCTCCTCCTAGTCATTCTGATGAGAAGTGGTTGAGGGGATTTATAGCTGAATATATCACCCATGATCCAGGCAAGGGGCACCCCGGAAAGTTTTGGAGCAATCAGAATTCACCATCAAAAAGAAAGAAAAAAGAAAAAGAGAGAGAGAAAAGAAAAGTGAAATCCCAGCCAAAATGAGCCCCAAAAGTAAGCCTTATAAGGAATATAAACGGACACCAACAAACAAAAAGACCGACAAAAGTAAATGACAAGAAAAAAAAAAAAAAAGAACCCATCCAAAATGAATCCCGAGAATAAGATTTATATAATAGCAGAACAAAAAGAAATACACAGAAACACTGACAGAAGAATAAGATGGGAGGGTGGTTATAAATCCTCGATGTGGGTGAGGAAGGTTATTTCAGATCTTCCTGGGTATATCGTTGTATTAATCCTCTAATTGTAATGTTAAATAGTTTTAAAAAATTAAAAGAACAAGAATCGTGATAACAAAAAGGAAAAAAAAACTTGTATCTATGAAATATACAGGTTTCAGGGCAATACTTGGGGCTTAATATATTATTTTCCCCTGATGTTGGGGTTTTACAGTTTTATGGGGACCCTGTGGTTATTGTCCTCTTGCTTTTGGCTTGTCTTCTGGAGGAGTGGCCTGCCTCATTGTTTTCCAGTCAATCTTGCTTGGGTTGAGTTGCTCTGCTGGCTATCAAGGGTCTGGGCTCTGTGGAAATGGTTTTTCAGGCTTTTGCTCTCTGGAGGTTTTTGTCCTTTTGCAGCTTTTTGTGGCTTTTCAGAGGGTCCAAGCAAAGAATGTATCTGTACCCACACCTCTGCCTTAGAAAGAAGCCTCAGTCTGCTCCCCTCTGGGTGGTTCAGAACACACAGTCTCCCCCTTTGCAAACTCTGCTGCACACCACAGATTTCCACAGGTGGTACACACTGCCAGCTGCCATCCCAGTGGTCACCCGAGGCCCCTGCTCATCTCTGCACCCCTGTGCCACTAAACCCGTGGGTGCTGCCATTGCAGGGACTGCTCTTCAGGGTCCAGGCCCACCCAGGTGTTCTCAGACCCCTCGGGCCATGCAGGCCATGGAGGGATTCTGCCCCAAGTTCACTCTGTGTTCTCTCCACTGTAGGCTGGGAGCGCTCAGACCCTGGGTTATGATGGGAACAGCCAAGGTCTTAAAGAGACCACCAGCTGGTGCTCACACAAGGCTCTCTTAGGCACTTGCGGGAGCATGCCCAGCCTGAGTGATGGTGCAAGCAGCAGAAAGCCACAGACTTTTGGACCATGGACTAGACCCCTGCTGGTCTCTCTCTGACATGGGTGGTCATCCGTGGTAGTGTCCTTCCTGGGATTGTGGGCTTAGGCCCATTCCTATGACCACCGGATTCCACTAGTTTCCCCTTAAGATCTTCTGCTCTTAATACTCCAAGTTGGGGTGCCTCAGTGGCTCAGTGGGTTAAGGCCCTGCCTTCAGCTCAGGTCATGATCTCGGGATCCTGGGATCGAGCCCCGCATCAGGCTCTCTGCTCAGTGGGGAGCCTGCTTCCCCCCCTCTCTCTGCCTGCCTCTCTGCCTACTTGTGATCTCGCTCTCTGTGTCAAAAAAATAAATAAAATCTTAAGAAAAAAAGTCTCCAAGTTAATGTTCGTCCCCAATCACAGGGAACTTTCACATTGGGGTATTACTTTCTTTCTTTCTTTTTTTTGGGGGGGGTATTACTTTCCTTGGGTCACTTCTGGTGGTTCCCTCCCGCTTCTGTTTATCTTCTGATATCAGTCCGAGCAGTCCCACACCATTTTACCTCTCCACTGCTGTCTTCTGCCCCTGTAGAGATCCAGAAGTGTACAATCTTACATCTCAGGCTGATTTCATAGATGTTCAGAGTGTTCTGGTAGATATTTTGCTCCCTTTAGGGGACTGGTTGGAACAGGGTCTTCTACTTCTTCGGCATTTAGCCCCTCTTCCAAGACCCATTAGTTTTTGATGTTGTGTGAACATAACATCAAAAACTAATGATGTACTATATGCTGGCTACCTGAATATAAAAATTTTAATTTATTAACTAATTAATTAATTAGTAAATATGGGAAGAATTATTATATGTTATTATCATTTCAATTCAAAGCCATGGGTTCCTGTTATTACTGTTGATCATAATTAAAACTACTTAAAAAAAAAGAAAAAACAAGACCCAGCTAGATGCTGCTTGTGAGAGCCTCATTTTAGACCTAAAGGCACCTACAGATTGAAAGTGAGGTCATGGAGACATATGTTTCACGTGAATTGATGTCAAAGGAAAACCAAAGTAGCAATACTTATTTCAGAAAAATTAGACTTTAAATGAAGACTATTACAAGAGACAAAGAAGGACACTATATAATAATAAAGGGGACCACCCGACAAGTAGATATAACAATTATAAATATTTATACACCCAGTATAGGAGCCCCCAAATGCATAAAACAGTTAATAACACACATAAAGGAACTCATTGATAAAAATACAATAATAGTAGGACACTTTAATGTCCCACTTATAGCAATGTATGCATCATCTAAAAAGAGAATCAAGGAATCGATAGATTTGAATGACACATTGGGCAAGATGGATTTAACAGGTATCTTCAGGAATTCCATCTTAAAACAGTAGAATACACATTCTTTTCAAAAGCTCATGGAACATTCTCCAGAATAGGTCACATATTAGCTCACAAACAAACCTCAACAAATTCTACAAGATCAAAATCATACCATACGTCTTTTCTGAGCACAATTCTATGAAACTAAGAATGAACCATAGGAGAAATTCTGGAAAGTCCACAAATACAAGGAGGTTAAATAACATGCTACTAAATAATGAAAGGGTCAACCAGGAAATCAAGGAATAAATTTGAAAGTACATGGAAAAAATGAAAATGAAAACACAATCAATTTACAAAAATCTGTTGCATTTCTATACACCAATAATCCACCAGAAAAGAAATTAAGAAATCCATTCCATTTACAATTGCATCAAAAAAAAAGATATTTTATATAATTTTTTTATAATAAGGAATAAATCTAATGAAATGGAAAGACATTCCATGATGATGGATTAGGAAAACAAATACTGTTAAAATGTCTATACTACCCAAAGCAATCTACACATTTAATGCAATCCCTATCAAAATACCACTAGCATTTTTCACAGAACAAGAACAAAAATAATTTAAAATTTGTATGGAACCACCACAGACCCTGAATAGCCAAAGCAATCTAGAAAAAGAAAAGCAAAGCTTGAGGCATCACAATTCTGGACTTCAGGTTATACTTTAAATCAGTAATAATCAAAACAATGTGGTACTGGCACAAAAATAGACACATTATTCAATAGAACAGAATAGAAAACACAGAAATAAACCCAGAATTATATGATCAATTAATCTTCAACAAAGCAGGAAAGAATATCCAATGGGAAAAAGAGAGTCTCTTCAATAAATGGTGCAGAGAAAACTGGATAGCAACATGCGAGAATGAAAGTGTACCACATTATTATTCCATATAAAAAAATAAATTCAAAATGGGTTAAAGTCCTAAATATGAGACTCGAAGCCCTAAAACTTCTAGAGGAGAACACAGGCAGTAACCTCCTTGTCATCACCATAACAACATTTTTCTAAATATGTCTCCTGAGACATGGGAAACAAAAGCAAAAATATACCTTTGGGACTCATCAAAATAAAAAGCTTCTCTATTTTTAATTTTTTGAGGAATCTCCACACTGTTTTCCAAAGTGGCTGCACCAACTTGCATTCCCACCAACAGTGGAAGAGGGTTCCCCTTTCTCCACATCCTCTCCAACATTTGTTGTTTACTGTCTTGTTGATTTTGGCCATTCTAACTGGTGGGAGTAGGTATCTCAGTGTGGTTTTGATTTGAATCTCCCTGCTGGCTAATGATGATGAACATTTCTTCATGTGTCTGTTAGCCATTTGTATGTCTTCTTTGGAGAAGTGTCTGTTCATGTCTTCTGCCCATTTTTTGACATGATTATCTATTTTTTGAGAGTTGAGTTTGAGGAGTTCTTTATAGATCTTAGATATCAGACCTTTGTCTGTAGTGTCGTTTGCAAATATCTTTTCCCATTCAGTGGGTTGCCTGTTTGTTTTGTTGATTGTTTCCTTTGCTGTGCAGAAGATTTTTATCTTGATGAAGTCCCAAAAGTTCATTTTTGCTTTTGTTTCCTTTGTCTTCAGAGACATGTCCTGAAAGAATTTGCTGTGGCCAATGTTGAAGAGGGTACTGCCTATGTTCTCCTCTAGGATTTTGATAGATTCCTGCCTCACATTGAGGTCTTTTATCCATTTCGAGTTTATCTTTGTGTGTG
>JAPYYM010001833.1:0-13003 GCA_028534135.1 Potos flavus
GGGAGTGGGGTGAGGATAGAGAACCTCCTTGGGAAATATGTATTTATGATAACAATACAGTTTTTGTTTAAATGAGTTTTCGCAACTCTACCTTCGGGCAGTATTCAAGAGAATATGGGACAAATTTGAGGTTCTCTTCAACCACATTAAAACCTTTACCTTTTGAGAGTAATTTCGTTTTCCGGAACTCATGAGTCAGTACCAACTTTGGATGCAGTAGCGTTGAACGGTGATTGGGGCTCTGCTAATCATGAATTATGGACTAAGCCCCGGCCAGGTGCTTGTTAACTTACCTGCAACAGCTTCCTGAGGGATGCAGCAATTTGTCACTACCTTCTAACAGATCTTTTTTTATTTAAAAAAACAAACATTTGGGTATCTACTATGTACTGAACACACTGATGGGTGTTTTCTGAAGCTGTACTAGTATCATTTCCTGATTGACTATAAACGCAGAAGGTGAGTTTTGGGGAGTTTACAGAGCCTGACCAAGAAACAAATACCTGAGAGTTAGGTCTTCTGACTTCAGGTCTGTGCTGCTACTAAAGTCACTTTATTTTTTAACATTTCCAGCTTTTTTTTGGGCGGGGAGGAGGATTAGACCAAATACTGGTTCTTTGCTGATTCCATCAATCATTCTAAATATACAACACAGTCTGGCAGATGTATAACCTGCCTTCGAATTTTTCCATCAGGATCCACAGTTGGTCATTTATTTTGAGGATCCAAATTACTGAACTTTTCCAGTTTTCCTTAGACCTACGGGTTTCCTGCTTTAGTTATCATTATAAATGTCTTGACTACCTCCTTCAAAACATCTGTCCTGGTCAAAAAACATGTGTTTCTAACATTGCTTTATCTCCATGAGTTTCTATTAAAATATCACGTGTCTGACTTGCTTTTAGTTCAACGTAAGTAAAATTTGCTGGGCTTTGCTCGGAATAACAGTAACACATTTTTATGCTGGCGAACCATCTACTCTCTCTCCCAGCTGCAGGCTAAGATTGACAGGCTGACCTTGAAAGAGTTCAGCTGGGGTAAAATGAAACATGTTGCAACATGTCCCCCCATGATGACTCCCGCTCGGCTTGCTTTCCCAAACTGCACCAGAAAGGAGGATCATTATTTCATAGTTGCACCTGGTAACTTGACACCGGCTGACACCTTTCTACTGTTTATTTCCAATGTCTCAATTTTCCACTCTTCTAAAGGGCTTAGTGTCATCTGAAAGCTTGGCACTTTCCCTCTGTGCCCAGGGCTGCAGATGACTGATAAAAACATTAAATAAAACCCATCTTAGTTCCAATCTCAACATAATGCTCACTATTTAAATGACTCCATTCAAAGAAGTGCCTGTTTTCCTCTACTCTTTGTTTCTTCTGTCTGAACTACTTCCTTCCCTTGGACAAAACTCATCTCTTCCAGTTCCAGTGCGTCTCAGCTGTCGCAGGGCAAGGGAGAGGAAGATGGGCAAGGGTTTCTGGAAATTTACACAAATCCCATCCACGGGCTCTGCCATGTCCGCCTGCTTGGTTCACCTAAAAACACCCCAGCACCTCATGAAGAGTCAGGCTCTGTCAATGGAAGGAGTAAATGTCCCCTGTAACACTGTGGGCAGGGCGGGAAGTGGGACAAACTGCAGAGCACATGCCTATACGTAAGGCATCCAAATTTAATTTTTTAAAAAATGGTCCAGGTGAAACAAAACCTACTAGGAGACCAGAATCCACCTTCACGGTACCAGCTCGCCACCCTTCACCTCACAGGAATGTTAGCTGTCTGGATTTCTTTTTTGACGCTTCAGTAAAAGTTAAACCCCCGGTAACTCTGGGGAGTACGGGGACATATGGACAGATGTATTTCATGGGCAATGTAACATAAAAGAGTCAATTTATTTGATGGATGAAACCTCTACTTATTAGTAATACAACTTCTATTAGAAAAACAATCCTTTTTCAGAGGATGATAATAATAGTGCCAATTCGTAGGTTCTGGTGAGGACTGAAAAAGATAATCGCTGAAGATACTTAGCACAGCACCTCACACACAAATGCTGGCCAGCGTCATTATTACTACTATTCAATTATATCACGTGATGGAACGCAAACTACATTTTTGCACAGAAGCCCACAGAGGAGGTTTGGAAGTCCGGTATGGGGTCGGACAGCAGCTCTACCATAAGGCACAATGAAGGCTTCTGTGCTTTCCAGATCCTGCTGCTGCTAGGGCCTGTGGGTCTCTGTGATGTGTGAAAACGTGACATCTGTCTCTTCCTTCCCCTCCTCCACACCCATTTGACCCCAACCTAAGGTCCCATCCTGAGAGTCCAGGAAAAAGGTAGAGCAGAGGATTCTAAAACCTTTACTCCCTGTGTTTCCCTCTCCTCCCAAGATTTTCGAAAAACCCATTTTGAAACTAACACACCATTGGCAATCCCACCCATTATAATGATATCCCTACAAATCCTAAGAATCCTTCCTAAGGAAGTGGGTGTCTTTAAAAAACTCACAGAGCACAGCTGGCATGCTTTGGCATGACCAAACACCTCTTCCCATAGCTTCTGTTTGTTTTCCCCTCTCTCCACCCCTCAGCTGAAGGTAAACACCGCTGTGTGGGATCATCATGTTCTACTCGGCTTCTGAAAAAAACTGAATATGCTAAAATTTGAGTCCATGCTCGATTTCAAATCTTTGATAGTCCCTGGGTCGAATGGGGAATCTTTCTCAGTTTTCTGCAATGTAACTCTGATAAAGAACTATTTGGAATCGACTGAGCGAATGAACAAATGAATAAACTTATCTTTGGAAAGCAAGAAATACACAAAGACCACAAATATTACCCTTGTTTAGGAAATTAAGTTATTTTCAAAACGGCTTAATAGGAACACAATACTTGTTTGCTTTTGAAAAGTTCAGAATAGATCATCAGATACTGATAAACACACATTAACCATAGGATTACAAATGAGATCATTTTAACACTTTAAAAGCAAAGGCTTTTTGAGGTATACTACTTCATCTATTTTGGGGAAACTCTGCTTTACCCATGATTAAGACATACATGAGTATATCTTGCTTTAAAGGGTAAAAATCAGATGTCAGAGCTTCTTTTGAAATATGAATGATGCTTCCGAAGTATTTCCTTTTGAAAATCTTATTTTTCAGGGCACCTGGGTGGCTCAGTCAGTTAAGTGTCTGCATTTAGTTCAGGTCATGATCCTGGGGTGCTGGGGTTGAGCCTGAGCCTCCTTCTCCCTCTCCCTCTGCCCCTCTCTCCCCTGCTGGTGTTCTCTCTCTCTCTAATAAATGAAATCTTTAAAAAAAAATCTCATTTTTCCATGCATTACAGGACACCTACAATGAATAATAATGTCAAGTGACAGTACTAAAATATACTGAATTTTTATTACTATTTGTTTTCTCTCCTTTAAAGGAAAAGAATAAAAAAACAAAAACAAAAACCACAGAGATTATGTCTAAGGGTTAACTTCACTTTATTTGTCTATACTTTGTTGTTCTAATGGCAGTAGGTTGCCTAAACAGCTAACAACCTCCCTGCATATCTTGCAAACTGTATCTTTTTCCTGGAGCAGGGGGGTTAGGGAGTGGGGCAAGCAGCCGGCCCATGCTTTCGGAAGACCAACGATTAAGTAGGGGCTAAGGGGTACCCTTGATTTAATTAAGAAACATATAAACTGCAGAGTCATCTTCGCAGTAAAATAGGAAGAAATCCTAGATGAGGAATGAGATACGCTAATCAAGCAGCTTCCCCAAAGGAAATTAAATTGATTTTATAACAGCTCCCGGGCTGTGCAGGATTTTCCCGTGAGTCAGGTCCAGGAGCAGAAATGGTTACCAGGGCCACGGTTTTATTTTCATATTTGCATAGATAGTGAACATTTTATTTTTGTTCCACGGCAGGTGTTTTTTTTTTTTTATTTACTTTTTCTCTTTGATTACGCCCATAACAGTAGACTCAGATCCACCCACTACTGAGAGCAAATCCTAAGGTAACATCGAAACAAGAAGAAGAGAATGAACAGAGCTGAAAGTAGGAGGCTCTCCGGGGCTGGACTGGCAACATAACTCAGAGAGTCTAGTGAAAAATAAACATGCAGGGGCAGTGGTTCAAAAATTATTAAGAATTTCAAGAGAGCCACAGCAGAGCATTAACCCAAGCGCAGGGCCTTTCTGAGCTCAGCAACTAACCGCCCGGGTCACAGGCCCATGAAGCTGGCCTGTGCAACACACTTGCCAGGCTCTCGGGGTGTCTCTAGTAACAGCTGAGAAAGCCTTTCCCAGGAAGCAAGCGGGGTCAGCAGTGTTAGCTTTAAGGACAAACTCAAACAGCAATAAATCACATCCATGGAAATGAACTAAAAACTGCTCTTTGCAGAAGGGGAGGAATTGTGAAGATGTGCTCGTTCTTACACTCTCCCCCTCCACCCGACTAGCAAAACGCCCGACACAGAACAGGTGTTTCATAATGGCCGAGATGCAGAATCACGCAAATGGCAACGGATATGTTCATCAACTAATCTTCTTTTGGGAGTTCTTCCCTCGGAGACTGCTCCGCTCTTTAAAGACATTTTCCTCTCCTCTCATCAAACAATACATCACCCACAAAGAATAACGTTCACGGTTAAATCCTAGGAACAACGGCATCTTAAAATATCTAAAATATCTGGCAGAAACAACTCCATTCTCGACCATCAACAGAGAGAGAAAACAAGTTCCCATTCACCAGCTGGAGCTGGCCGGAGGAAGATCTGCCATTCTCAGCAAATTATATTATCTACGGGGGACTCGTGCTGAATCTTAAGTCGGAGTTGAAGGGAGTCCCTATTTCCCAGCCCACGGGTAAACTTTAAATAGCCATTAAAATGACATTTCAAAATAATAAAAGAACTCAAAGAACCGGAGGAACAAAATAAATGGCGTTGTAAAAGGAAATGGAAACATTACCATAATTAGAGCTTTTAAAAGAGACACTTTAAACATCGGTGGAAGGCTGACTTGTTTACAATAGCACTCAAGGCACACTGCAAGGAAGAGCCTACCCCGGGGAAAGCCTCCTTTTACAAGAAAGGAAAGGTGAAGAAAGCTTTTGTAAGGTCACTGGAACTACTTCCCGAAACTGGGTTTAAAAACAAAACAGGAAAAAACAAGAACGACAACACAAAACCAAAACACTGGAATGGGGATGCAAGGGTTCATCTCATCTGGCTTTGCCATCAATACGTCATGGGTCCAGATCCGTAACTGGAGGAAAAGAGCCCCCGTCCTCGTCTGCACATGTAATAACCTAACTCCCTTGTCACTCACCATCCGAAAAAATGCACTCACCCTCTTTATGAAACCTAAACGGTGCGGTTTCCAAAGTGGATATTCATTCCCAGTTAGTGAAATGACACCCTGTCCCGTAAGCTCTCCCCAGACAGGAACTTCATTTAACATAGAACCCTACACGGGCCCAAGCCGGATGAAGTCCTTTTTAAGGCCTTCTGATAATAACTGGCAGGTGTAACTAACAGGCTGGAATTCGGCCTTGTCGTCCAGTACTTGAGAGAAGGTGGGAGAGAGACGGAAGAACCATGAGCCTAAAAAGGAGGGAGACCCATGGAGGCTGAGAAGTGCAGAAAACAGAGGCAGCACCCACTCGACCAAGGGAGCCTGGAACAGGGCCCACAGCCCCGGAGAGGCCGCCAGATGTACCAGATGTGCTAAGACTGCCCTTGGCAAGGAGAGCGACTCTGCTGAGAGCGAGCGGGGACTGCTTCCGCACAGCACTCGCCACTAGGACGGCAGAGAGCACCCCCCCCCCCAACAGGCAGGCTACAGACCTGTCCTGGGTAGGAAGGAAAGGTTATCTGACTTCATTAGGACAAGCAGAAGCTCCTTGGCACTGTGCAAACATACCATTCACCGGGGAGTGATGCAAAGACAGACGTGTTTTGGTAAAAGGAAAACGTCCGGGAATTAAAAATTTTAGAAACCGCGGAACACTGTCGGTAGCTTACACTTTGAAACCTAGATTCGCCCTGAAAAAAAACTACCCTCTTCGAAGTGTTCTCTTTAGCACTGAAAACACTAAAGAGGAACTTCCTCACTGGAGAAAGACTTGGAAAAACCCCAGCCCTAAACTAAAAGCAGTAACCTCGGCCAGCAGCTTTCTGGCTTCCCCTGCTATTATTAAGTATCCTTCTTTTTGACGGAGGATTTCTCCACCTCTCACGAACCATCTTTTCTCTTTCTGTGTCCAGAAAAATCTGAAAACCCCGTGTTTATACTGAGCCTGTTGCTATGCAAATCAATAAAACACATTACAAAAATCTTTCCTTTGAGTCAGGAGGAGAACATAATGGGGAAAGAGGAATTGCTAGCATGAGTCCCTCTGCTGCACAGAGAAGCTGGCAAAAAGGAGCAGAGCAGCAAAGCAACGTGGAAAAAATTATGGTGGTCCCATCCCTTGAGTCATTTTAACCAAAGTGGGAAAACTGACATTTTCAAAGCCCCAAGGTAATGCATCTTAGTTTGGAGTGGGGTTAACAAACCCTGGTCTTAATCTCTTTAATTCCTATGGTTTCATGACTCATCTTCCATCTGTCTACTAATATGTTCTTTGTCTCAGCTTTTTCGCACTTCTGTAAGAATATCAAGAGATTTTTTTTCCTTCTATGTGGACTCCTGTGTGTTTTCTCCTTTTGATATCTCTGTCTTCTTGTTCAATTATCACCTAAAGGTAGGGCCTGAATTGTCCATTTCTTCTCCAACTCAATCACAGTATCTTGGCAGATCTCCTTCTCTTATGAAGAGATTTGTTCAAAAATCATATCCAGGAGAGGAGATGAAACACAGTATGTCAAAATTAATGTCCAAAAAAGCAGAGCTTCTCAATGTTCTAATTTAAAAAATCTGGATGTGATAATTTTCAATTTTTTAATTTAAAAAATCTGGCCCTGATGATTTTAATAAAGTCAATCACTTTCTGAGATAGTTTACAATCAATATCATTCTCAAATGTTTGTTGTGTTGTTCTTAGTAGTCTATTAACCTGCAAGTTTTCAAGGGTGGGATTGTCTGGGGACAAGAGACAAAATATGCAACTTTTTTTTTTTAATTTTTTTTGAAGATTTTATTTATTTATTTGACAGAGAAGAGAGATCACAAGCAAGCAGAGAGGCAGGCAGAGAGAGAGGGGGAAGCAGGCTCCCTGCCGAGCAGAAAGCCCGATGCGGGGCTCGATCCCAGGACCCTAAGACCATGACCTGAGCCAAAGGCAGAGGCCTTAACCCACTGAGCCACCCAGGCACCCCAAAATATGCAACTTTTAAATACATCCTCCTTCCACTACGATGTGTCTCGATATATGTGGGTTCACATCCCCTCAAAACAACTAGAGTACTCATTCTAAACTCTTTGTCCTTATTCAGAAAGCAGAAATGACTGGGCCCTACTAAGGCTATAGAACCTGTTTTATTCTCCAATAGACGTGGCCAAACCCTTGCAAGCATGTGTTGGGTGAAAACAAGTTTGGTTGGCTCCAGACAAAGCCTCATTCTTTAAGCACGGATGGTTGAATGGCTGCCTCCTCCAACGGGTTGCCCACAATGAAAGACAGACTCCCATTTCTAATCTATGCAAATATCTTACTCTGCGGGGCATCACGTCCGAGTGGCAGATCCCAGGTGCTCTCCGAGATGCCAAGGCACAGCTCACCCTGAGATGCCTGGTAACTGGGAGAGCAGCAAATGGCTGAAGAGTTAGTCACTAGCCCGCTCCTGATGAATGCTGTCCGGGCCTTCTGTGAAACGTTCCTCTGGAATCCTGCCCTGCCACCACTGCTTCTTCCTTGGCTGCTCTGCCTGGAAGACGGTTTCAGTATTCAGTTCGGACCTCGATGCTTCTAAAACCTCCCAAGAAGGCTCAGATTCCCAGAGGCTCCTAAGGACCATTAGTAGCATTCTTCACCTTGAGTTTGGCTCTTTAACACCAAACCCAGGAACGCTGAGCATTTTGAAATGGTATTCTGGCCAAATCAGGTCTCCTTTGTACTCTTATCTAGTCTGTACGCCCACAACGCAGGGTACGTCTCCTGAATCATACCTGGATCACTTCCCAAGGACATACCATTTTCTCTCTCTTCTTTCCCCATCAATTTTCCTTTCTGTACTTAACAACACTTTTCTCTCTTATTTCCTCACCTCCCCAGCTGAAGTCTTTCACTTGCTCTGACATCCTTTGGCACATTCCAGTTTTGGGGTCCCTTGGAACAACAAAAATTTCTGCAACGCTGGGAAAAAAAAAACAAAACCAAACCAACAAAACCCCACAATTCTTCATGCTAACCTAGCTCCTAACTTTAAACATCCTTTGCCATAAAGAGAGAGTTGTGCCTCACATCTATACAGTTCAGTTCTGTGTTAAGTCTAAAAATGTCCTTCAAGTTTTATTTTCTTTGTTAGTTTATCTGCTCAAAGGACAATAACAGAGTTTGCTTTAAAATCCTGGATTGGAAAAGATTTCATTCACTCCTTATTGAAACTCACCTGAAATGAACCAAACCAAGTGAGCAAAAAAAAATACTCTAAAGAAAAAGAAGTCCTTCCTGATCTCCAGTCTCAATAACCCCTACCATCGTAATTCTTCCTCTGCACATCAGTTTTTGAGATTTAAACCCTTTCTGTGTCAGCTTGTGGATGCAAGTATTGACAGTCACATAATTTGGCATGAAGTCTACTTACCTGGAAAATCTAAAACTGTACAGAGCTTTAGAGGTTAACTAATTTGTTAATTACCGGGTCTGGATGAATATCAGAACCACCTGAAGAATACTGATTATTTTAAACAACATATTCTCCTGATCCCCAGACCTAGACACTCCAATTCAGACTTCTGTTACAGCCCTAGAATCACATTTACAGGAAATGCCCCAGGTAATCGTGAGACAGCAGGCCCTGGTCAGTTTGAGAGCCGCCGATCTAGTCCAACACCCTACCCCATCTGGGGGTCTCCTCTCCAAGATACCACCCCGTCTGTGCACTCAGTGCCACAGCACTATAAACCAGGGCGCTCACCCTTTTCTAAGTCTGCTTGTTCCACCTTTTTATGGCTTAAATTATTAGAAAGAGTGTTCCTGTGTTGAATCAAATAACCAGTCTTTCAACTCCTTGCCCTTCACTTATTATTGGCCCCAATTTTGTGCTCCGGAGCTAACACGGAATTCCCTCCCGACAAGAGCCTTCAAATTTCCAGAGGCAGCTACGGGGCACTCTTGGCAAGTCTTCATTTCTCTAAGCTTAACCCACCTATTTTAGCTTCATAAAGGACAATTGCTGAGTCCCCCACCAGTTACTTCAACTGCTCTTCCTGGACAACTGTCCTTACAGAGTAAGTCTGTCCAGGGTAGCGACACTACGTTATTTTCCCTACAGACTGAACTATGCCCGAGATGCGTGAATTTACAGCCCGTGTTTCATCCTTGTTACCCACCGCCTGGCATTTCAGAGTCTGAGAGCCCGAGTCAGCAAGGACTCAGTAAGCTAATGCATGATCCTGCCCCTGTGTAAAGCACTCAAGGAGGATTCAGAGGACAGGGACAACTGTCCCATTCCGAGGAGTTACTAACTTCCTGCACGGGAAGGAACCTACGGAAGTGAACAAACTTGAAAATGGTGCAGGACATCCACCCAAGGGCTTCGAACGGATGACACCTGGGAGACTGGCCACGGGTTCTGGATCGGGCTGCGAGCTATTTCATGGCCTCTGCTGACAGAAAGACCCCCTGGTGAACAAGAGTTTTTGATTAAAAAAAAGAAGATGTCAACTATCACCGTAAAAGGTATATAAAGATTTTAAGTGCCTCGTTTTAAAAGTTTAAAATCTAAGAAACTACATGTGCAATAGTCAAGGACAAGACTGCTCCTTGCTTCTCAGTATGTCACTAGCATCGCTTCCCAAGGACACTGAATGCCATCATCCAAGTAAAAGGTGAGAAAGAGAGGGTAATTTAATTTCCTTTATTACCAGAAAGAACCGTCTGATGAGGAGATATGCCCCCTCTGCATATTTGAAATGGAAAACTCTTACCAATAAGGGAACTGTACTAACACCAACCAGCACCAACTGTTTGATTCATGGAACCGCAGACTTAGCAGAACTTGAGAAACACAGGAAATCCCTCACTTTACAGATGAGGGGAAAGTACCATTTCAAAGATGGCAGGTGGTTTCTTCGAGGCAAAACAGCCCATGAGCAGGAGGGGAGGACCGACCCCAGGTCTCCTCTCTCCCGACGGCTTCCTGTCCCTTCTTACATGACCAAGGACAAGCAGAACTCTCACCCTCTCAACATTCTCCTCAACTCTGCTCCCATCTTTAGTTACCTCCTCAATCCTCAAAGCCAAAATCTGATGCTACATTTTGCTTGGGAGCATTTGAAGGGAAAGAGTAGACCAAACAAGTATGAGGTGGTTAAATCTTTATGAAATTCTGGCACATCTATTTTAACCACAGTCTCTACCTGATGCTTCTACACTGCTAGACACCATATTCGACGGCCTCAGGATCCCTGCTACCTTATTAGCATCATAGGCAACGACTCGGGTTATGAGCACCGTGGATTCAAACCACCAATCTAAAGCTGCAAAGCAACCGGTAAACAATCTCCAAGGGCTCCACTCTCCCCCCCCCCCGAACGCACACCTACATCCACACCTACGCACCCCTCCATCGACCTGCTCATCGACTTCATCTGAAGCCCCGCAGTTAACCCACACCCTTATACGGAACCCAGGAAGAAATGCACCTACCTTGTGGCCTCTTGCTGAAGCCATGACACATTTGGCACGTAGAACATGACTCCGAAGAAAAGCAGAGGCTCGTTAGCAAATTTGTCCAGATGTTTCTTCAGAGGCTTCTCCAGCTCCACCCATCGTGCTTGCTGGCTCTTGCTGAGAAACCAAAGGCCAAAGTAGTGTGTCTAGATAAAAGGGTAAAACTGCGTCAGTTTCGGCTTATGGGGGGAGCCCGCGACTGCACAGGAAAGCACCACTCCAGCACCTCGTGCCACGTTCGGTCTCCCAGCTCACGCACGAGGATCCGGCTTTTACCTTCTAACTGTGGGGCAAGCTCAAAGAAAGCACATGCACACAGTCTACACTGCGTATCGTACCCACGGTTACCGTTTGACCACGTGGGTACCGGTGCACCTACATTTGGTAAGGGGGTGGGGGCAGGGTGGGGGCAAGTATTAGCTTTTTTCCTAGGCTCCCAACGCTGACTTTCTCGTGCCTTCTGAGCGCCTCACGATCTCATACGGAACATGCTGGCAAAGGCAAACACAGTTCTTGCACCTGCTACAAAGTAACTTATTACTCAACTCCTAAGACAAAACCTTCTGCCAGCTGAAGGCTTCCACACTGTAGACTATTTCCACACACCAGTACCAGAGTTTAACAGAAAACTGATTCACTCGTTCTGAGTTTTAATGAAGTACTTTGAAAAACATCGGCCTCCCCCACTTCATTATACATGAACTGCAGCAAACCTCTCGCCCACATCAAGCTTTGAGAATGGAAGGATGTCTTCACAGCTGCCACAGGAGCCCCTGGTGGCTGTTCTTGGCAGATTATGGTGGGATTTGATAGATGAAAGTGAGATTTTCACCCTTAGACGTGAAGCTTCAACCAGTTTAGTTTTGAACAACGTGCTAAATGATTAAAACGGGTACTTTTATGCATCCAATCCTGTCTTTACATTAATTCGTGCTAGGATTTCAGGATTAGCACAACAATCACCAAAAAATAGATCATTGCTTTTGAAATATTCTTTTATATTTCAATTATGGCTTAGAACAGTTTACAGCACACCTGGAAATCTGCCTTCAAAAGAATGTTTTCATTGCAATGTTTAATTTCTAAAGGCATTCTTGTGCCGATGTTCCCACCGCAGCTGGCGGTCTCCTCAATGAGACCACAGATCAATCCCTGCCACAACCCTACCAAAATCTGTTATAAAAGTTTTCACTCTGACTTCACTAGAAAACTAGACATGTCCTTGCTTAAAGGACTCACATACTCTACAGGACATTTGCAAATGCACGTGCCTTCAGAGGAGAACAAGGACTTCATCAGCTTAGCTCCACGAGGTTCTCTAAAGGGCAAGTTCACGGGAGGAATCTACACATTTCTCGAGCAACAGAATGCCAGCAAACAGAGCCAAGGTTCGATTTCCATCAGCTTAGACCAATTGGTTGAGTGAATTCTGACCCTATCATTCACTTTCCAGCTTGGAGGAGTCTGTTAGTTGTTCCAATGTGATGGACGACGTAGAGGAAATGAAATATGGCTGGATAGAAGGAAAACAGGCTGTGACGTCCATTCCTCTCCCAGTGTTTGCACTCACTGCCTTAATAACTCCATACAAGTTGCTGAGCCTTGAGTGTCAAAGCTTTCTCATCTGTAAGATGGGGATGACGCGTACAGCCATTGCCCACAGGCTGTGAGGGGCATAAACGAGATCATGTCTTGAACCATGCACACGGCACACGTTCATAACTCCTTCAGCAATGGAGCTTTCTGTCGCTGCTATTGTCACTATCACCATCATCACCATCATCACCACCATCGCCACCACCACCACCACCACCGCCGCCGCCACCACCGCCGCCAGCATCGCCGCCGCCGCCATCGCCGCCGCCGCCATCGCCACCGCCATCATCATCGCCATCATCACCACCACCAGCATCACGATCATCACCAGCATCACCACCACCATTATCATAACCATCACCACCACCATCACCACCACCAGCATCACCACCATCACCGCCACCGCCATCACCGCCATCATCACCACCACCAGCATCACCAGCATCACCACCACCATTATCATAACCATCACCACCAGCATCACCACCACCAGCATCACCACCATCACCGCCACTGCCATCACCGCCATCACCACCACCATCACCACCACCAGCATCACCACCACCATTATCAT
>JAPYYM010001834.1:0-13002 GCA_028534135.1 Potos flavus
ATACCATGTGTATCCCCTGTCTGCCAGAGTACTGATTATTCTGGATTGTACTTATTTGCTTATAACCATATCTCTAACTGAAGTGTGAAACCCCTGAAGGAGTTGTGTCTTATTCATCTCTGTCATTATCTCTGCAAAGTTCCCGGAAATTGAGTAACACTCAACAAATATTTATCACATGCATAACTGAAACATATTTTGCTAGTTGTTTTGCTTTTGCTTCTAAAACAATCATTTACACTTGAAGCATGGAAAATACTGAGATAAGGTGAAACAAATTTTATTAATATTTCTGGAGAATAAACTGTTTTTTGTCAAAAATTAAATCTCAAGTCATACAGAAATGAGGTCGTCCCAGATCAATTCTAAGGTATACTGGGGCCTCCAAATTCCAAATATATAATGAAGTAAGAGCATAGGTAGTACCTATTACAATTAATATAAGAGGAGATATGAAAGAAACAGATGACAGTTAAAGGTTATGCATTGATTATTGCCAACTAACCATTAGAGAAGCAAAGTAAACTTCAAAATCAACAAGAAGATCTTTTTTTTTAAAAGATTTATTTATTTATTTATTTTAGAGAGACGGAGAGAGAAGAAGGGAGGGGCAGAGGGAGAGAATCTTCAAGTGGACTCCCCTCAGATGGTGGAGCCCGAGGTGGAGCTCAAGGTCATGACCTATGAGATCACGACCAGAGCTGAAACCAAGAGTGGGATGCCCAACCTACTGAGCCACACGCGTGCATTGAGAATGGATTTTTTAAAGGTCATTCAATGGTAATTCTGACTGTAGAGTAAGAAAGAGATTTATTTGAAAAATAAAAATGGCTCCTGTTATAGAGGTTTTTAAGAGTCCTCAACGAGAAGATGCATATGAAGGGCATAAAACTGTCTGTGACAGAAAGAAAGCAGCTATTTAACCAGATATTAGCGTTGATGCTGTTGTGATGTTTGTATTACATACTACAGAACTAGAGGTTCAAATAAGTAAAATATACTTGAAATAAAGAATTAAAAACTTTTATAGTTTTATATAAGGAAAAGCACCAGTTAACTTCATCCCAATTTCAATTCGCTTAATGTATTGGTAATTGTAGTGTGTCTGAGGAGAGGAAAGAGAAATGGGGGGGGAGGAAAATTTGAAGAAATAATAGTAGTAAATTTTCTAATTTTGCTTGAAAATTATAAACTCATAGATCCAAGAGTCTCAGCAAAACACAAGCACAAGAAAAAAAAAAACTAACCTAAGGCATATTACAACCCAATTTCTCAAATCCAGTTATAGAGAAAAACTATTTAAGTAGCCAGAGGAGAGAAAAAGATATATTATAGGGTGGCTAAATGGATTAAAAATGAGATACATCAATATGCTGCCTGCAAAAGACTTACTTTGAGGATGCACATAGGCCAAAAGTGAATGAATTGTGGGTGATATTCTATGCAAATGATAAGCAAAACAGAACAGGTGTGGCCATAGTTATATTTGTCAAAATAGACTTTAAGCCAAAATCAGTCACACAAGACAAGAATGTCACTGTATTGTAGTAAGGGGTCGATTAATCAAGAGGATAAAACAATTTTAAATATATACTCACCCAACATTGGAACACCTAAATACATAAAGCACCTACTAACAGAACTGAAAGGAGAAATAGATAGCAATACAGTAACATAAGGAATTTCAATATTGTACTTGTAACATTGAATAGATCATGGGAAAATTAATGAGGAAACAGTAAATCTGAATAATACTATAGACCAAATGGACCTAACAGACATATTCAGAACATTCAATCCAACAGAAGCAGATTATACATTCTTCTTAAGGGCATATGAAATATTTTCCAGGATAGATTATATATTGGGCCACAAAGCAAGCCTTACCAAATTTATGATTAAAAATCATATCAGGTATTTTTTCTGACCACAATTGTATGAAACCAGAAATCAATAGCAGGAAAAAAACAGAAAATTTCACAAATACATGGAAATTAAGCAACATGCTCCCAAACAACCAATGGATTAAAGAAGAAATCAAAAGAGGCATCAAAAAGTATCTTGAGATGAACAAAAATGAAAACACAACATACCAAAACTTATGGAATATAGCAAAGCAATTAGTTCTAAGAGGGGATTTTATAGGTATAAATGCCTAAATGAAAAGAAAGATCTCAAATGAGCAACCTAACACATACATATATATATGTTATATATATAACATATGTAGCCTAATTATGTATGTATTATCTGATAATATATCTAGTATACAGCATGACTATAGTTAGCAATACTGTGTTATATACTTGAAAGTTGCCAAGAGAGTTAATTTTAAATGTTCTCATCAAAAAAAAAAAAAAAATGGTGGTCAAGTGAAGATGATAAATGTGTTAACCTTTATTGTGGTAATCACTGAACAATATACATATATGTATCAAATCATACATATATGTATCAAATATGTATCAAATCAATATCAAATATCAAATTGTGCACCTTAAACTTACACAATGTTATATGTTAATTATATCTTAACCGGGCTAGAAAAAAATAGTACAAAGTTTAAAAGAGAGAAATAGAAGGATACTACTGCAAGAATCCTATACTATTACAAAGTGATATAATACCAGTTACTAAATAAGTCAGAGAAAGACAAATACCATATGATTTCACTCGTATGTGGAATGTAAGAAAAAAAGATGAACATAGAGGAAGGGAAGGAAAAAATAAAATAAGATGAAAATAGAGAGGGAGCCAAACCATAAGAGATTCTTAGTTGGGAACAAGCTGAGGTGTGCTGGAGGGAAGTTGGGTGGGAAGATGGGGTAGTTGGGTCATTGGCATTAAGGAAGGTACTTGATGTAATGAGCAATGGGTATTATATTCAACTGATGAATCACTAAACTTTATCACTGAAACTTACGATATACTATATGTTAACTAAATTGAATTTAAATTAAAAAATTTTTTTAAAAAGGTCCATTCAATAAACTACAGAGCAAACTCTAAAACAACAAATCAAATGGCAATATCTAAAAGCCAAGAAAAGAGATAACATGTTAGCATAAGTTAAAATATTTTTAAGAGACTGAGAAAGAAGAAGAAAGGAAGAATAAACAGCAAATTGGGCAAATAATACACAAATAGCAAGGTAAAGACTTAAATTTGATGATACAAATAATCACATAAAAAGTGAATGTCTTAAACTTCCCATTAAAAGGGCAGAGATCATTAGATTTGATGAAAAAAATGACTCCAACTGTATTCTGTCTATAAAAGTATTCTGTCCATAGAAGTTTAGTTTTAATATAAATACACAGATAGGTTAAAAATAAAATAATGCAAAATGAATACCACATCAGCACTAATCAAAGAGAACCTGGCATGGCTATATTTTAATAGACAAAGGAGGGCAAGTGGGCAGGAGATCAGAAAGGATATGGAAGACTGGAGCAACTCCCAACTAACTTGACCTAGTTGAAACTGTAATACACTCTTCTCAAGAGTGGTGTAATACACATTCTGTTCAAGTGCACATAGAACATTTTGGAAAATAGACCGTAGTCTGGTCCATAAAACTAATCTCAATAAACTTAAGTGGATTCAAGTCATACAAAGTATGTTCTTTGATCAAGATGGGGCTAAATTAGAACTCAATAAAAGCAAAATCTCTGGAAAATTCCAAATGTTGGAAACTAAATAACACACTTCTGAATAATCCATGGATCGAAGAAGAATGCAAATGGGAATTTAGAAGCTTATTTTGAACTGAATGAAAATGAAAACACAATATCTCAAAACATGCGAGGATGTTGCTAAATTATCTTACATATTCGTAGCCTGAATGCTTCTATTAGAAAAAAAATTTCAAATCAATAGATCAATTTTCACTACAAGAAACTATGGTGATTTTCCTTCTCTTTTCTTTTTTTTTTCCTTCTCTTTTCTTTAGGGTATAAATACAGCTGAAGGTTGACTGAGGAGCCTGTGTGAGTGAATACCAAAAGAAATACAGTGGAAGTGGGGAACGGAAATTAATGAAATAGAAAATTGAAAAGTAAATGGTAAATAAGCACCAAAAAAGATGTTCGTCATCATTAGTCATTAGCGAAATGCAAGTTAAAACCACAATGAGATACCACTACACACCTATGAGAATGGCTAAAATGTCAGGAATGTAACAGGTGTACACCAGGATGTAGAGCAACTAGAACTCTCACACTGCTCGTGGGAATGTAAAATGGCACAGTTACTTTGGAAAATAGTTTGACAGGTTCCTAAAAAGTCAAACACATACCTATTATATTACCCAACCATTCCACTCTCAGGTATTAATGTAAGAGAAAAGAAAGCCTAAGTTCATACAAAGACTTGTACACAAATATTCATAGCAAGTAGCTTTATCGTTAATAGTCAACAACTGGGAACTACCTATCTATCCATCAACAGATGAAAGGAAAAGCAATTTGAGCGACTCATAAATGGAATACCTCCTGGAATAAAAAGAAATTAATTCTTTATACATGCTATGAGGTGGCTGAATCTCAAAATAATTATGCTGGGTGAAAAAGCCAGACATAAGAACGGTAAACACGGCAGAAATCCATTTATATTAAATTCTATAAATTGCAAACTAATCCATAGTGACAGAAAGTAGGTTAGATGCCTGGGGACAGAAAGAGGTGGGCAGAAAGGGATACGAAGGAGAGATTTCAAGGATGCAAAGGGAAAGTCGTGTAGGTGAAACTTCACAAAAGAATATATGTTTGATACTTAACCTCTCTGCTTTAGTCTCCTTATCTGTAAAATGGGCATAGTATTAGATTTACCTTGTGCAGTACTTAGCACATAGCAAACAATGTTACTCATTACTATTAGTATTGGCTTCTCTGCTCTATAATCTCCTAAATTTAGGCCCTCGGGGTGTTTTGCTGAATCTATTAGAATATGGGAACATCCTGGCATTGTGTGAAGTAACATGATCTTGAATGACCATAGGGACAGCTTAGAGACAAATCCACAAATAGACATGTAGTGCTACAGACTTACTGGTTCGGCAAGAGAATGGTGCCATCTTCCCACTGCCAAGATCCATTTGCTGGGATTTGTATTAGTCCCATCCAATGATATGACTTCACCAATTTAAAGAAATCCTGTTTGAGACCACAAATAAAATCAGTGCTCAGAATTTTAGTTAATACAAAGCCATAATCATTTAATCATGTTTTCCCCACACTTGGGGAAATGCATTCTGTCCTTTAGCCTAATTCTGACTTAAACACTGTACATAATACCTAAAATTTCTGTGCTCTTATTTTTATTAATTTTTTTACTTTTTACTTTTTAAAAAAGATTTTATTTATCTATTTGAGATAGAGAGAGAGAGGAAGAGTGCACAAGTTGTGGGGGCAGGGGTAGAGGGAGAGGGAGAAGTAGGCTCTCCACTGAGCGGGGGGCCTGACACAGGGCTCCATCCCAGGATCCTGGGATCATGACCTGAGCTGAAGGCAGATGCTTAACCGACTGAGTCACCCAGGTGCCCTGTGCTTTCTTATTTTTGATGCGGAAAGGTTTAGGATGGATATATCCGAGTCTTAGTGCCTCTCTTATGTTTCAGGTTCATATTTCAGTGAGTTGCCTCACATGTTAGGACTGAGTTTGGTAAGGGAAATTAAAACAAATACTTAACCTGATCCTCTCTGCTGTATATCTTCAGGAGACTGGAATTTTGAGACATACAAGAAGCTTGGCTCTGGTACCAGTTTTTGCTCTCATTAAAAAATTGGTAGCAGTTATTTCTATAACATATCCAGTTTTTAGGACATGGACCACAATAACTTTCTAGAAAGAGACAATATATTATTAATTCTGTACAAGTCTGAACATTATAGCAGATTTTGTCTAGACAGGTTAAATACTCTTTTATTGTAACTCTAACATTCCAGATAAACCAATTTGATCACTTCCAATGACATATCTTTACACATTTATAAAGAGAGAGAAACAGATGCCAAAACTAAGTATCTTCTGCTTTTTAGAAGCACTCTTTCATTGTTAAAAAATAAAGATTTTGGAATGTTAGAGATTATGGACAAGAATTAATCATTTTCTTACACATTCTCTTGTTAACAACATTGGATACATGCTTACACTCAATTATATAGAGATTCATGTAATCTGTGCTTCAAAATATTAGAAAACTTTCACTTACCTTGCAAAGAAATTGGAGCTTCTTGGTTGAATAATGCTATTAAAATAATCATTAAGAGGATTAAGAGGTACAAACTTCCAGTTATAAAATAAGTAAGTCATGGAGATGAAAAGTACAGCATAGGGAATATAGTCAAAAATATTGTAATAACATTGTATAGTGATAGATGGTGATTACACTCATCATTGTGAGCACTGAGTAACGTATAGACTTGTTGAATCTCTATGTTGTACATCTAAAACTAATATAGCATTATATGTAAAACAGTTCAATAATAAAAAATTAAAATTATTAAAAGGTTATGAGTAACGTAGTCCTAGCAAAAGTAGTTGACACATTTTTACACTAATAGCAAAAACATAAAGACACATATAATATTGCTAGTTTAGTCTCTGTGTTTCTGAATACTAATCAAAGTAATGCATTACAATCACTAGGTCGAGAATGCTCTATCTGCTTCTCTACTATCACTTACAATGTATGATTATGGCACCGCATATCATTACCATTATAATGAAATGGATCCCCATAGCGATAGCAATGGCACGGGCTACAAAAAATGGAGATGCTGTCAAAAAAAAAAAAAAAAAAAGAGTGGGAATAGAAAATAAGGATTAAAAAGTTTTGGTATGTTCATGTTTGACATAAACGTTAGGAGTGTTTTTTATAGGAGGAGTGACATCAGTACTTTTACCTTAGTTATTTCTCTCAGAACAAGTAAAATAGGTACTTTGTAAGTGATTAAAAAAAGACTATAGAAATGCATATTCCTTAGTGTTTTAGTGGGGATTAAGGAGAGCACTTGTAATGAGCACCAGGAGTTATATGTAAGTACTGAATCACTAAATTCTAAACCTGAAACTATTATTATACCATATGTTAACTAACTGGAATTTAAATAAAAACTTGAAAAAAATGTCAAGAAACTGCTGTCTTTGGGGTGCCTGGGTGGCTCAGTGGGTGAAAGCCTCTGCCTTCGGCTCAGGTCCTGATCTCAGGGTCCTGGGATTGAGCCCCGCATCGGGCTCTCTGCTCAGCGGAGAGCCTGCTTCCCCCCTCCTCTCTCTGCCTGCCTCTCTGCCTACTTGTGCTCTCTCTCTGTCAAATAAATTAAAAAAAAAAATCATTAAAAAGAAACTGCTGTCTTTATTGTCATTATTATGTTAATGATAATCTCATCATTTGTGGGGCATGAAAAAATCCTAAACTGAACAATTTCTGCTAATTATATTATATATTCCAATATTTACTAGAGTTAATCATTCCTGGTTTTCTCATTTAGGTAAAAGAAAATGACTGTTTAACACTGATCTGATCATACAGATTCCAAGATTCACCTCAGTACAGTGAGAGAAGACAAATGGAGTATTACACTTACGGTTTTCTCCATATTTGCTTGTGATTAATGTAGACTTTCTCTTTTGCCATCGTGGAGAAGTACCATGGTTTACGAGTTCTGTGTTATAATAATGAACTTCATTCATCTCTAGAGAAAAACAATTCAGGTCAATAGGAGTCATAGCCTTTCAGCCCTTTGGTTCATTGTTTTTCATATTTAACTTGCTATACTATTCATATCCTTTTTAAAGTATAACATCAAGTTACTTTCGTTTTATATTATTTCATTATTATGATTTTTGCATTTTGTAATATGAATAAAATTCTATTTATGCTATGGCAAAACATCTTTAGCAGATCTTCTGTGCTATGAAATAAGGTAATTCATAGCATGTAATAAAATCTAACATTAAAATAAAGACAGTGTATAGTAAAATAGGGGCTTAGGGAGTTAGACATGTGTGTAATTCATATAGCCACATTTGCTAAGTTAATAACTTCACAAATTACAAAAAAAAGAAAAAAGAAAGAATGAAAAGAAAGGGAAAAAAGGAAAGAAAGAACAAAGGATATCAACACAACTTGTTATGAGTGCTTTAAAAGTGAAATTAAATAATATTCATTTAGAATCAATAATGTTAATCATGTAGTAAACAGTAAATGCCTTTTTTTTTTTAGTGAAGGACATACAAATAATAAGGTGTAAAATTCTAAGATAAAGACAAATAACCTGCCTCTGAACAAAACAAGTAAAAAGCCACTTTGCTCTCTTCCTGAAATAGTAATCATTAGTGAATGCATAAAAACTTTATGTAATGATATGTTAATACTAATTATCTTTTATACCTAAATTAAACTAAAGCATTGTTTGTACATACCATATGTAACTTAATTATCAAACATATGAAGAGGGTAGGTATTATTTTATGGATGAAGAAATTGAATGTTACAGGTGACCAAAATCATATTTGTATTTAATATAATGCTAGAAATAGAAATCGACTATTGTACATATAGCATGTTTTATACCTCTATTTGATAGAGAAAGGAAACTCAAGTGCATAGAAGATGTGCATTGTCCCAGATCTCAAAGCTAGAGACTAGTAAAAGTTTGATTAAAATTCTTCTAACTTGGGGCACCTGGGTGGCTCAGTCTTTAAGCGTCTGTCAGTCGGCTCAGGTCATGATCCCAGGGTACTAGGATTGAACCCCACATTAGCTCCCTGCTCAGCCGGAAGCCTGCTTCTCCCTCTCCTGCTCCCTCTGCTTGTGTTCCCTCTCTCGCTGTGTTTCTCTCTGTCAAATAAATAAAAATCTTTAAAAAAAAAAGTTCTTCTAACTCCAAATCCTTAGACTGTCACTATATCAGACTACCTCAAATTGTGAAAGATTTTACTTTAGGTAGTTAATGAAACAAAGGAGGAAAAAAGCTTTCAAGTTTTTGAAAACTCCATTTAAAATATAACATGAAATGAACATAAATGAATTCAGAGTAATTTGCCTTCTTATGCCTTGTACGCTTGTATCAAATTCTGGGTATCTTAAAGTTATACACAGGCTAAACTGCACATTTATGTGGAAAACGCATACCCATGTTGTGATGAGCCCACCGATCTCGGATCAGCTTCATTGTTTGATTATGACTATCTATTTACTCCAGAGATGAATCCAAAATCTTCATTTGAAGATGGCATATCTTCCTTAGAAAAACAAGAATACAAAAATCTCTCTCATTCATATATATAAAGGAGAAAAATGAAAATAAGAGTTCATACGAAGCCAGGTAAAATTAATTTTTTACATTTCCCTTGGTTATAAAATAATAAATACTTATTTCAAAAATATAATAATGTTTTTAATTCACCTACATTAAGCTACTTAATCAAAAATATTTTCCATCACTGATCTTGAACGACAACACCTATAGTTTTCTATTTATAGTTATTTTACTTGGTGATAATTTTCTCTGGCAAGGCAAATTTGGGTAAGATATATGAATTATTTGGATGTTTGTTCCTAGTACATATTAATTCAACTTCTGTCCATGTTATCATCATCATCATCAATCATCTACAAGTTATCATCACCATCATTATTAGCAAAAATAATCTCATGTTTATTTATATAGTAACATCTTACAGTGTCTAAAAGAGCTTTCAGAGAGAAATGGCCATTAAATAAATATACATACTGCATAGATTTAAAAAAAGCTGTTTCATATTTGATCATCATAGTAGGAAGTAACAATATGTTTTTTTCATTTTGCAAATAAAGTTGTGTATCACAGAAGGTACATAAGAACAGAAACCTCCCATGTGTGAATTCAAATGGAAATTCAATCCTCTAATCCCAAATGTAGATTTATTCCTCTAGTTTTGTTTAATGACAAGACTCCATCTTCTAGCAACATCATAATGCCTTATTCTTTAGTAAATATATCCTGCCTACTCGCCACTGAACACAGTGAAAACCAGTATATACCTCAGAAGTAAGAAGCTTTCCTCAACCTCCGTAATTCTTTTCAAAGAAGCAATTATAATCACTTTATGGTGTAAATATTTTTGGAAACTTTCTGGAGTTTGAAACCTCAAGAATTTCTCATTTCCTGGATAACAATTGTTAGAAACACAGACAGACACAGAAACACACCTGATCAAAGAAGGAAGGTCTTGATTCTTGTGGATAAAAGTCTCCTACACAACTGAAAAATCTAGACATGTCCTGAGTTATCACTTTAGAACTAAAACTAGAGCTCTACTGTCAATTTTGATTCCTGAGAAAGGTATGACAAATGTTACTGTAATCTCATCTTGTGAAGAAGCAAAGCACAAACCACACTACTTCCACTTCATCACAGCACAGAAAATTCAACTAAGTGGTGAAATAAATGGTAGGTGTTAACATGATTTTATGACTTAAATGATTAATTCGGTGATAAGAAGTTTCCCAGAGTTTTGACAACACATGGTGGTATTAGATAATCTCTTTCTGAATTAAAAGTGAAAAATTGTTCTAAAATATGGTTGTAAGTACTGTGTGGAAAAAAAAGAAGAAAGTTAACTTCATAATCATCTTGTGAACATGCTGTTATAAATTGGAATGGAATCAAGTATGCTGTATCATATAAGTTGGATCTATAGAAAGATATCTTCCATATATATACACACATATATAAGTATATGCACACACATAAATGCATACAAGTATATAGACATATGTGTATACACATGACCTTTAATTATAAAAATATAAAGTGCATACAAAATAAAATTCCATAATGAACCATCATATGCCTAGCTTCAACAATTATTGGTTTGTGGTTAATATGACTTCATTTATGATATATGTGGTGCCTCACACACATTTCTGCTCCTATCAAATAGGCTCTTTTCTCTACTTTCCTTGTGAACATTGTTCATTATATGACTCTCTATTTCTCAGAACATTAGCACCAAATCTTATGCCAAAATAGCAATATAATCAACTAATGTCTTAGTGTTCTGGTTTTTAGCTACTCATAATTTTTGTTACCTTAAAAAATGGTAAAGAGGACTGCCACGCCCAAAAGGAGCCTGTGGAGAAAGGGGAACACTCTTACACTATTGGTGGGAATGCAAACTGGTGCAGCCATTCTGGAAAAAGTATGGATTTCCTCAAAAAGTTAAAAATAGAACTATCCTATGACTCCGCAGTTGCACTACTAATTGGGTAAATACACTCAAAGGATACAAAATGCTGATTCAAAGGGCACCTGCACCTCAATGTTTATAGCAGCAATGTCCACAATAGCCAAACTATGGAAAGAGCCCAGATGCCCATCAACAGGTGAATGGATAAAGAAGATATGGTATATCTATACAATTGAATATTACTCAGCCATCAAAAAGGGAAATCTTATCATTGGCAACAACATGGCTGGAACTAGAGGGTATTATGCTAAGCGAAATAAGTCAATCAGAGAAAGACAATTATCATATGATCTCACTGATACATGGAATATAAGAAACAAAACAGGATCATAGGGGGAAGAGAGGAAAAAATGAAACCAGATGAAATCAGAGAGGGAGACAGACCATAAAAGACTCTTAATCACAGAAATGAAACTGAGGGTTGCTGGAGGGGAGGTAGGTGAGGTGAAGGGGTAACTGAGTGATGGGCATTAAGGAGGGCTCATGATGTAATGAGCACTGAATGCTATTTGCAACTGATGAATCACTAAACTCTACCACTGAAACTAGTAATATACTATATGTTAATTAATGGATTTTAAATAAAATTTTTAAAAAAGAGACATAATGACTAAATGTAATATGGTATCCTGGCCGGGATAATGAAACAGAAAAAAGATATTAAGTAAAAACTAAGGAAATCTGAATAAACTATGTTTTTTATTTAATAATATATCAATATCCACTCATTCACTGTGATAAGTGTGTCATACTAATGTAAGCTATTAATACAAGAAACTGGAGATGAGGTATATGGGAACTCTCTCTACTACCTTTGTAATTTTTCTGTAAACTTAATACTATTATAAAATAAAAAGTTCATTTAAAAATAAGTATTTGGACTTCTTTAGAATGTTATAATAACAATAATAATGATAATAATTTTTTTAGTATAATACACAAGGGAGACTTTAAAGAAAACAAAAATACCACTCTGGAGGGAAACATCTAAAAAATCATTCACTCACATCAACTCTCACTGAACATGAACTGGTGAAAACATATGAATAATTGCCAGCTCATTAAGGACTATTCTAGCATAATAAAAGTAATTTCTACAAAAAAACCCCAATAACAACAACAACAACAACAACAACAACAACAAACTTCCCATATGGATAACACAGAAGCCAAATAGTTTTACAGGAAAGAAATAATAAATTTTTGAGAAAAAGATTATTATAATTTATGAAAACACTTCTAGATGGTATGGATAAAAGGAATAGTTGTAATTTCTTTCCCTAAAAAAAGAATTAATTGCCTTGATGCCTAAATTAGATGAGAATATGTTAAAAAAGGAAAAAGAAAAGTCAATCTCATTTATGAAAATCGTTGCAAAATCCTAAAACAGTGCTAAGCCAAATCAAATAGCGTATAAAAGTCATATAGGTAATCAAATTGAGTTTATTTCAAGATTATAGTAATAGGTTTTCTTTGAAAGAAAAATCATTAAATATAATTTGGTATAAACAGCAGACTAAAGAACTAGAACACGATTGCATCAAGGTGGAAAGCTCATTTAACATAATTCAACACCTTTTCATGTTAAAACAATCTTTAGCATACATATGAGAGGACTTATATCAACATCATTCTTAACTTGCAGATATTAATAATCATTTAGAAATATATGAAAGCAAACAGTCACTAATATCACTTCTTTTCAATGTCATTGTGGAGATTTTCAGCACATTAAAGACTACCATAGGAAATTAAAGAGAAAAG
>JAPYYM010001835.1:0-13002 GCA_028534135.1 Potos flavus
TCTCTTCCAGTCCAGTCCATGTTAAAACAAAAGTTGGGTATTCATCCTTTCTGATGGAGGCATAATATTCCATTGTGTATATGGACCATATCTTCTTTATCTTTATCTTTATCTATTGAAGGGCATCTTGGCTCTTTCCACAATTTGGCAATTGTGGCCATTGCTGCTATGAACATTGGGGTACATGTGGCCCTTCTTTGTACTGCATCTGCATCTTTGGGGTAAACACCCAGTAGTGCAATTGCAGGGTC
Organism: Potos flavus; assembly: GCA_028534135.1. Classification (NCBI taxonomy): domain Eukaryota; kingdom Metazoa; phylum Chordata; class Mammalia; order Carnivora; family Procyonidae; genus Potos; species Potos flavus. Next base: position 252 of record JAPYYM010001835.1, read on the forward strand.
ATAGGGTAACTCTATTTTTAATTTCTTGAGGAATCTCCACACTGTTTTCCAAAGTGGCTGCACCAACTTGCATTCCCACCAACAGTGGAAGAGGGTTCCCCTTTCTCCACATCCTCTCCAACATTTGTTGTTTACTGTCTTGTTGATTTGGGCCATTCAATCTTCTAAGTAATTTTTTTTTACATGAACACTTTAGAATTCTGTCATGCGACTTTATGGTTTTGAATGAATTTTGACAAGGCAATGGTATCATTTCAGTGCCATTACCATATCATATAGAGCAATTACCTTGCTCAAATACATGCTCCTCTGTTGACATGGTCAACTTTTTCTTCCTTTAGCCCCCCAGAAACTGCAGATCTTTGCACTGTGTTGAGAGTTTTGTCTCTTCCAAATATGATATAATTACCTTCATTCTATGAATAATATCCTATTTTATAAGTGTGCCACCTATCAGGTGACATTGTAGCTGGTTCTAGGTTTGAGTGATTATACATAAATCTGGGGGAAAAAATCCATGTGCAGATTATGGGTTGCTTTCAGTCTTTAGTGATTATGAATAACCTAGTATAAATATTCACATGCAGGTTCTCTATGTACAAAAATTTTGGATTTATTTCTATAATTTTATAATTGGAAACTGACATCTTTTTCACACACACACATATACAAACACACAATCAGAAAAGGACAAAACTAGCCAGAACTGGTTACAGTCAGGTAGATAATATTATCAGATGCAAATAGGGCTGACTCAAGTAAATATTCTTCAAGTATAACATGCATAGACCATGATGCATTCTGTGGAAAAATAAAATCTTTCATTAATTTTAAAATCAGAAGAAAATAAATGAAAAAGAACCAGCCAGAAGTAAACTGTCCCTAGCTAATTAGATCTAAATTTCTTGTAAAGACAAGAAATTTCTGTTTTCATGAAGAATCTTCTAAGAATTGGCTGCTCAGAATGACTTTGAGGATAGAAGGGACAGAAGGAGCCTCACTCTCAGGTGGTGCTCCTTGGTGGACCTGGAACCAAGGCATCAGCAAATGAATAAAGAGAATCACCAGTTAAACTGTCAGGTAATTCCTGAGGTGCCCCCCTCCCCTTTGCAGATGAGTAATAGGTTTTTGTCTTACTTCCCCACAGGCCTGGAGCACTGTGTGAGCTCTGAGCCTGATGTCCCATGCTGAGCAGTAATAATCAGCCTTGTCCTCAGCCTGGAGCCCAGTGATAGTTAGGGTGCTTGAGCTGCCTGATCAAGAACCAGAGAATCTATTGGGGACCCCTGAGGGTCATTTGTTATAATGATAGATGATGGTTTGGGGGGATGTTCCTGGGAGTTGTTGGTGCAGTTCACATAATTACTACTGATGTTGGAGCTGCTTCCAGTGTAGAAGATGGTGACACTCTAGCCCAGAGCCCTAGACAGGGAGGGTGGCTGAGTCAACACAGACTGGACTGAGGACCCTGCAAGGAGAGACACAGAGAGGGTGATGCTGGGGTCTAGAGACAAGAGGAGGAAACAGGACCCTACATGTCCTCCCAGGACCTCTTCTCTTGTCTCCACATCCAGTCATCTGTGCAGTGAGTAAGGAGTAAGAGGATGAGGATGGGCCAGGCCATGATAGATACAGTCACCAATCCTGACTTCTGTGCCCCACAGCTGAGTAGACCTCCCCTAATCTCTCTCTCTCTCTCTTCATCCTCTGACAGAAGGAAGACCTCTCCGTGCAAATGAGATCCCCACTCTTTGACCCCACACTGGCCCTGAGTCAGGTTTCATTGACTGAGGATGTCAGGGGGGTGGGAAGTGGGTGTTGTTGTGTGGAACTTCTGCCAGAGCAGAAGGCACAGGCAGGGCCAGGTGACAGGCCCAACTCTAATCCCTTCTGAGCCCTCAGAAACAGGACTTGAGCACCCCCTTGTGTCCAGGACCAGAAACACCCTTGCGTGACATGGTGACCAGGCCTCATCAGAGAGCTCTGGCCTTCCCCCTGCACTGACCACTGTCTGCTGTGTTAGAGCCAGGACAGGGATCCCCTTACATGTCCTCCCACCATCTCATGACAGACTTTATGCTCAACTCAGATTCCTCAGAGTGAGTCTATCCATGGCTGTCTTGGCCATTCATGGGTCCAGATTGAAATGCTGACACTACACAATCTCCCCTTAGATCAGGATGTTCAGAGCAGTGACAGGTCCCCATGGACACATGGCCCCTTCTGTGGTAGATGCTGGACCTTTTCTTTTATGGGACTCCTCCATGGTTTCCAGCACAAGCAATGAGGAGATGGGAGCTCTTCTGTATAGGTTTTAGTATAGATATGCTGGCATGCATTCCTAGAGGGGTTACTGGCTAAACATCTTTGTCATCTCTCACCATTTCTACCTGCTTGAAACCACATTCTTCTACACACTGTGGACAGTGATTCCTGCCTAGGGTCTGTCCTCCCAGCACAGATACAAGTCCACAGGAGCCCTGCGACATGAGGCTGTGTGGCACTGACCTCAGAGTACAAGGGACAAACCTGCAGGAGGTTCTTGGAGGGAAGGAGTGACACTGTTGATGTGACAGAAGTGGAGTGACATATTTTATTTATTAGTAACCACTTTGCCATCTGTGCACTTTAAATGCCTACAGGTTAGTTTATCCAGATTTAACTGAGTCAGATTGATTTAAACTTAGGAACAATGACAATGAGAAGGTGCAAGTACAATGACTAGTGTACTTTTGTCAAATCTGTTTGTCGCAGAGAGAAAATGGATGGAATTTATGGTTAAGAGCATGAATGTAAAAACAATGGAAAAGAAATGCCTTCTGTTTTCAGCTGAATAGGAGTACATAAATTTGTTTCTAAAATCATTTGATTTGTTATTATTATTGTAGTCAAGAGATGTGTATCGTGTGTCTGGTCTTGCAGGTAAAAAGCTGATGGGGTGCCCAGTGAAACCCAAGAAGAAGCTGTTTTTGTGAACTTCAGAGCCATCTCAGAGTGGAATTACCAAACAAAGACAGTCTCCAGGAAAGAAAGTTTTGGGATCAGACTGGACTCAGGGGAGGGCACAGCTGTACTCCCTGTGCCTTGTGTTCAGCACATTCAGGACAGAGCAATTGTTCACTCAGCCACTCATGACTCAGTGAAAGAAATTCTATTACCCAAGACCAACCAGACACCGAAGTTTTTGTCCAAGGTCCCACATCTGAGTGGAGGAAAGGTGGAGATAAGAGGGACAGTATACCCGATGTCACAGCCCTGTGGCCCTGGGTTGAGACAGAGGAATCTCAGCAGAAGTCCAGCTTCTTTCAAGGTGTCAGGTAGATGACTGAAGGAGTGACAGCCAAACCCTGAGAGCACAGGACATTGTGTCTTACGTCCCTCATGGGCCCAGAGCTCCTTGGGAGCAGCACAGAGGATGTGGTCCCAGAATCAATGTACTGATCAGCCTCAGACACTGAATGGAGCCCCAAGATGGTCAGGGGTTGAGCTGCCCATGGGGACAGAGACTTGTCCTGAGAATTCTTAGCATCAGCTCATCCCAGGAGAGCAGGTGGTCAGGGCACATCCTGGTTGCCCTGGTGACAGGACCCCAGTCAAGTTTAATGTCATTGGTGTTTACTACTTGCCAGGATTCTGCTCCCTGGAGATTGTGACACTGAGAACAGCTAGGTGAGCACAGGCTGACCCGATTTCTACAGGGACAGAAAACCCCAGAAACTGCAGGGTCCAAGAAAATATACAACCAGAGGGACGACAGCTGTGTGTGTGTGTGTGTGTGTGACCAAAAATGAGGCCAAGTGGCCTTCCATCCCTTTTAAGGTTTCTCTGCACACTGAGGGATTATTCTTTGTCTTCACGGTCCTGTATACCTGATTTAAAGTCCAGTATCTCAAACATCTTCTCCACGGGGGAGGATTTACTTTGACAGCAAAGAGTCAATGAGAGCAAACCTTTTTACAATTCCCTAAATGAGATGTCCTGCTCTTGATGAGTGAAAGAAACGTGGTGGAGAATGAGAGGGGTTTTATGCAGCTTTATTTTCTGGTCATTCTCCTCCCCAGAGATGGACCCTGGAGACTGGAAACTACAGCACGATCATTTCCGGTTTTCTCTGAAATCCTGACGTGGAGACAGAGTTCAGACTGAAGAGCCAGAGGGAGAGACTGAAGCCTGAGAGACTCGGGAGCAGAGAGGAAAAGAGGAGGGAGGGTGTGTTGGGTTTTGTCAGGGAGAGTCTATAGGATCTGGTCCAAGTAGCTGGTTCAGAGAGAGGAGAGCGTGTCTGTGACCAGGGTTATTGTCAGTGTATCAGCTGTGGATACATCAGTAGTGACACAAGGTCACACTTTATGGACTAAGATGGTGAAACTGAATGTGGATAAGTGTTCAGTTGCAGACAGAGTATTTATTCCTCTTCATCTTCTCCATATTGAGTGGTGATGTGCAGTTGGGCTTGATACCTCATCTGTGCCTGTCTTCTGGGAATGCCCTGTGATGTGTCGCCTTGCAGGCATAATCCGGGTATTTCTCTTCTGTTCAAGAACAGATCTTCTGACAGATACGTATCCCCCTGTGTGTGTCTTCAGGTTAAGTTTCTTACTGAAAATAGTCTGAAGCCAAGGTCGGTGGGCCCAAGGGTCTTTGTACCACTTCTTCCTTATCTGAGACACTGTGAGTAATGAAAGCTGCTCCCACCACCATGAGCTGTCGCACAGTGAGAGTCAGCCTCGTCCTCAGGCTGCAGCCCAGAGATGAGCAGAAGCCCTGCATGGGCCGAGGCATCTTTGGATCCAGAGAAACACCTGGGGATCCCAGAGCCCTGTTGAGTATGAGTAGCACCTTAGCAGATACCCGGGAGGCCTTTCTGGCTGCTGCTGGAACCAGGATAAGGTGGAACACTGGTGGAACACTGTCAGGAAGTGGCTTCCCAACACTGAAGCCACTGCTCATGGTGCAGGTGTGTCTGGCTGATGATCCCAGGGATGCAGAGAGACAGAGGGCGGCTGAGTCAGCAGAGAGTGGGACTCAGAACCTGCAAACACACTTATGGCTGATGCATCAGGGTCCAGAGAAAATTTCCTCAAACCTCTAAGCCCGAGTGGCTGACATAGACTGACAGGTTGTGCTGTGTCCCTGTGCAGTGAGAGAGTAGGACGAAGAGTTAAAAATCCAGACCGTGGTAACACAGGCTCTAGTCCCCACTGGGGGTGGGCTGTCCCAGGCCTCCTTTTTGCCTCCACCCTCTGTCACAGGAGGGGCTGTCCATGCACATGGAGCCCATCCAGTGACTGCCCAGCCCTTCCTTGGGCCCAGCTGGAGCTCAGCTCACACCTCACACTGAGGAAGATACCAGTTGACTCCGACCCTGGGGAGAGCCCTGGAAGGAAGCATTTGCTGAGACCACACACAAGTCCCTACTCAGGGGACTGTGCCAGGCCTGAGAGGACACAGCTACTAAGTTCCCATCAGGGAGCACAGGACCCAGCCTCCAAGCCAAGGCTGCTTTGCTAGTCCTCACTGAGCAACTGTGTAAGGACCATAGAACAGGCCCACAGCACTCCCTTCTGGTCACAGGGCAATCACCTTATCATGGTCCAAAGCCCTGAAAGCCCAGCTGGATTCTGTCTGCCCAGCGTGGGGGCAGCCTTGATCCCCATGCTCTCAACCCTTCCTAAATCAAATTCACACTGCTTCAGAATCCTCCTCCACAAACTCTTGGCTCAGGTCATGGTCCTCAGTGAGTCCCAGTGATGTCCCAGAGCTGTGCAGTCCCTTGTCTGGGCTTCTTATTAACTAAAAGGGGGAGGAATTTCACCCGCTCTCCATTGATCAGAAATGGACGGGTCACAACATTCCCACCTCTTATGGAAGCTGCTCTCCCTTCACAAGCCTCCATGTGCTCAGGTGCCTCCCATGCTGACATGGATGAGAAGCCATCCTTGGAATAATGCTGGTCAGGGAGGCGAAAGGGGAGACTAAGGGGCAGGGTGAGCATGGGCTCTGGCCCCTTGTCAACAAGTGGCACATGCTTCCTCTGAGTAGATTTTGTGGTCAGAGCAAGGTAACAGGTGATAGATAAGACTTTGTAATCTATCAGAGAAAATAACAGCTCTGCAGTCCACAGGCACTGCTGGCACAGAGTACCTTGACCACGCCCACATAGAACCAGCTTGTTCAGCACAGCCGTGGATGTATTTATTAACAAATACTCGATGAACAACAGCCCAGTAATTGATAACAAGCCTATTTTTCAGAGTCAGGTTTATGGGTAAATTCAGGACATCCCTACCAACAAAACTGCCTGTTGTGGTCAGTATTCTACCCCTTGGGAAGCTCTCTGGGGCCGGATTTAAAACATCTCCAGGGGGCTCTCCCCCTGGGCCCTAGAGGCCCAGATCTAACACCAAGGCTCCCCCACATTTGATGGCCAAGGAGTGTGACCTTTCAACATCACCAGTTCTCTACTCCTGCTGACCAGCTCAAATTCATGGACCATCTGCCTTCAGGTTTTCCAGGTATCTAACCATTGTGCTCCGGACATGCTCAACTTCTGCAGGTGTCCCTGGAGCTCTCTGGGTGAATTTCAGAGTGAGAGGTGCCAGCTCCATAGGGAATGGGGGACAATCAGAGCATCTGATCAGTGTCTTAAAAGGTACTTAATCTCTTAGCCATATCGGCCTTTACCTTTTGTCCCTGAGTGAGGTCCCTGGTTAGGACCCAATCTCAGTGATCTGCATCTCCACTGCAGTCCTGTGAGGAGGACTTGGTCTTTCCCAGGAAGACAGAAAATTTGCCACATGTGTCCATAGCACTGCTGAGGACTCAGCTGACAGGAGACAGAGAGGGGCTGTATCATTACAAGAACTGGCCAGGCCATGGAGATGCTGCCACCACTGTCCCCAGCATGGTTCTTGGATTCAGAATCTTCACTTTCATATCAGGTATAGAAGGAGGTGTGGAAAGGAGACCAGGGAGGCTGAGTGCTGGTGAATTAGGGATGTGCCATGTGTGTGTGTGTCTGCTTCAGTTCTATCACATGAGGAGATACTTTAGCATATGAGAAGAGAGAAGGCGAGTCCCCTGCTGCACCATGCTTGTCATTTGTGCAGAACCTGGGGAGCATGAGGAGGAGAAGGGTCCAGGCCTAGGTGCAGCCAACTCAGCTCTTCACCATGAGATCTACAGATCTGAGGAGACTACTCTCAGTCTCTCATTGAGACCCATATCCCTGAGAAGGGGCTCCTTGTGCATATCCACATTTCATCCCTTGGAGAAGCCCAACAGCTCCAAGACCATTGGGGGGGTTCACAGGTGGGCCTGTCTGAGGGTCACTCTCCTTCTACCCTCCACAGTGTGGGGGGTAGGGAGGAGGATGCAGGGAGGAAGCAAATGAATATCCTGATGTAGAACCTAAACTGAGTCCAGCTCTGAGTGTGCAAAGGCCCTGTGGTACCCTTGAGGAAGGGCTCACTCCTAGGAGGACTCTGCTGCTGGGAACGCTCCTGTAATGGAGAACAGGGAAGAGGGTGGTGACTGCTGTGACCGGGCAGCCCTGAACTCCCTGTCCCTCCACAGTGGGACCCAGACATCCCATCTGACTTCCCAGTGCAAACTAAAGACATGTGTCCAATTCTGACTCTCTAGTAAGACAATGTTGAGATGGATATCCCCTGCACAAAAGTGCACATCATGTTGTTCCTACTTATGACCACAAGTACTCCCTGTACTAAGTTAACCCTTCAATTATACTAGAATTTAAACCTTTCATCTGTAGGCATTATAAAGTATAAGAAGTGTGAATTATGCCATAAATGGACTAATACTCAGAAACCACTAATTATTATTATTTCTACAGCAATAAACCCAGGTGTCTTTCAACCATGAAACCCACTGTGTGGAGTAAGTCACTGAAGAGAAGCTCATTTGCAAACTCATTTGCAAATGTGAGTGCTGCTGTTTGCTTCTGCAGAGGAGATGTGCGTGAGTGAGAGCTTTAAACTGCCCTCAAGCATACAGACTTAAGTCCCCTGTGAGACAAGAGAGAGGATTGCTGCCACAGGTCAGTCCCAGTCCTCGATTGACTGCATGAGGTGCCAACTGGTCTAGAGCCTGGGAATGAACCCCCAGGGTATAGTCCCTACAAGTGTCCTCATATGTGTGCAGACGTGCACGAACAGACCCCATGGCTGACAGATCAGGTGACTGGACGGCAGAGCCAGCTCTTGTTACATGTGAAGCACACAATGCAGTGCCTTTCACAAGGGACTCAGGGCACGACTAGGAAGGAAAAAAGAATTATTCTGGAACCTGACAGCTGCAGGTCCCAGGAACAGGTGTCAGTGTCATACCTGGTTCTCCTTGCTGATCTTCTCCATGGTGGGAGCCTGTTGGTCAACCCCACGGCAATTTGAAATGCATAGCAGACAGGTGGAGAACAATCAAATATTTGTGTTACTGTTTCTGTGATGAGAAGGATTATGTGCACTTAAGTATCTTCTGAAATATTTTCTATAATATAGTATAGAGATATATTTGAAAATCCAATTTTAAATTTCATAATTGACAATTTTAGAGCAGGGAGCCTGATGCGGGGCTCTATCCCAGGAGCCTGGGATCATGACCTGAGCCAAAGGCAATGGCTCAACCGGCTGAGCCACCCAGGTGCCCCAAGATATATTTTCAATTAAATTCTTACTTGGTTTATGTACATTATTTGGTTCCACATATATAAGTTTAATATATTTCATTTTAATCACTATTTCAGGAATAACGATCATTAATTCTGTGAAATAATTCACTTAGTTAAGAAAAACCAATATGTGAAAATAACATAAGGAGGCACTGAATTAGCTGATGATACAACTGGACCAAATACATGAAAGACCCCTAAAGTCATTGTTCAATTCTGTGGGCTTGCAGATGTAATAAAATAACTACAAGTTGAACTTTTTTTAAATTTTATTTTATTTTTTCAGTGTTCCAAGATTCATTGTTCATATACCACACCCAGTGCTCCATGCAATACGTGCCCTTCTCAATACCCACCACCAGGCTCACCCATCCCCCCACTGCCCTCCCCTCCAAAATCCTCAGTTTGTTTCTAAGAATCCACAGAACTTTAAAAATACAGAAAGAATGTGTTGCCTCTATAATGCCCTTCTGTTCCTATGAGAACCTCCCTTGTGAGCACCACCACCACCACCAAATATAAAAATAAAATACATCTACGAATGCACAGAACATTGTCTATCCATAGATTGGCTTTATTCTAAAATTCAGCTGCTATAGAGGAGGCTTGCAGTATCATTTTTAATCCTCTCCCTCCTTTTTAATGGCACAGGCCAAGTGGGACAGCAGACACACAGATCCTCACATGAGCAGAGTGACATGTGACTGTGGCCCCAAGGGTGGGGTGGGTGCAGAGGGCTGTGGAGCAGACCCCTGAGCAAATCATTCTCCATGGCAGCAAAGACCTGGCAGGGGAGATGTGACACACACTGGACTGCATGTATGACCAGATATCTTATGGCTACATGAGAATCCCATCAGACAAGAGAAGATTGTGCATGTGTGAGGAATCCATGGCAGGGAAATAAATGGGAAAAGAAAGAAAGAAAGAAAGAAAGAAAGAAAGAAAGAAAGAAAGAAAGAAAGAAAGAAAGAAAGAAAGAAAGAAAGAAAGAAAGAAAGAAAGAAAGAGTCATAGAGCAATGGCCACAATAGCCAAACTGCGGAAAGAGCCAAGATGTCCTTCAACAGATGAATGGATAAAGAAGATATGGGCCATATATACAACGGAATATTATGCCTCCATCAGAAAGGATGAATACCCAACTTTTGTATCAACATGGATGGGATTGGAAGGGATTATGCTGAGTGAAATAAGTCAAGCAGAGAGAGTCAGCTATTATATGGTTTCACTTCCTTGTGGAGCATAAGGAATAACATGGAGGACATTAGGAAAAGTAAAGGAAAATGAATTGGGGGAAATCAGATGGGGAGACAAAGCATGAGAGACTGTAGACTCTGAGAAAAAAACTGAGGGTTTTGGAGGGGAGGGCGGTGGGGGGATGGGTGGGTATTGAGGAGGGCACATATTGCATGGAACACTGGGTGTGGTGCATGAATAATAAATCTTGGAACACTGAAAAAATAAAACTAAATTAAAAAAAGAAATAACGAGTCAGACATGTTGAAGAGGGAGTCCCATAGGACCCATGTCCTCCTGTATCTGTGAGGGGAAAGACAGAGGGAATAAAATATGAGTTTCGGCTATCCAGCTTGGAGACTGTGATGAAGGGGGCTCCCTTGAGTGAGGACAGGGTAACAGAATCAGCAGGTAGAGGTGATAAATAATGAAATGTGTATGGAGGACATTGGGCAGGTGCCACCATGCCAGTGAATCCCTGTGGTCACAGCTGAGAGTCCAGCTCCTCCCAGGCAGGAAGGCTGCCAAAAATGCTCATCCCCTGCAGGGTCATTAGGAGGTTCCTTAGTTTGCACCCAGAAATATCTCAGCAGAGCCTGGTGTATGTCTGAGACACTTATGGCTGGATCTTGTAGAAAGAGAGAGGGAGACAGGGAGAGGCCCCCCATGGTGCTCTGGGATCCATGCAAAGAAGTACTCTTTTAATGAGTATGGACTCATTCATTCTTTCCAGTCCTGTGGACCCAGCATCTTAGACCCAAAGACCCCACCCCTCAGCTCCTTCCTTCCCCTTCTTCTCCCCAGGCCTGGAGGCCTGTTAGTGGAAGCCAAGGCCAGGCCAGGGGTCCTGCAGCACAGAAGCAGGGACTGCATCATAGCCTTGGGAAAGGAGGACATAGGGTCACTGGAGATGGAGCACCAGGTCAGGAATGTGACCTCAGGGAACCTGATCAGGAAGAATATATGATATTGTGTGAGTCTTTAATTAGAGAACCCCTCCTTCCTGCCTTCCTGCCTTCCCTAATATTTTCTTTCCTTTTCCTGCGAGAACTAGGCAATGCATGTCCTCTTGTGTAATTATTTTTTTTGAGAATTTCATTCTCCACTTTCATGTATAGCTCTCTGAACTTAATGTATGGTAGTTTCCTGATGATCTTTCTTGGCTTAAATCCAAGCTTTAATTTATCTTCAATTAAAAATCGACAGAACAAGGGTGCCTTTGCACCAACTTGCAGTTTGGCAGCTTTTCTTCTCTTTTTTCACATAACTGTGAACAAATGGACTAGCAGATAGAAAGACTATTCTGATCATTCTCTTTTTTTTTTCCATTTAATCTCAAGATGTGCACACAGAATATATAAAGAACTCTAAAATTTCAACAATAAGAACATAAAACACTTATTTTTTTAACAAAAGCTGAGCAAAGTTAATCAAAGAAGATACACTGATTGCAAAGAGGTGCATGCAAAGATTTTACATTAGAGAATGAAACATTCCTACATGTGCATTAGAACAGAAACAAAAAATGGCCAAAAAATACAAAGCCTGCCTGTTAATTTCCCATGATGATACAGGTATAGAACATAAATGTGGAATCCATTTGTCCACTGGAAATCCATGAAGAGGTGAACTGGTTTAAACAGCTTCGAAACTAAATGTTGAAATAACAAGATTCACCTGGTACACACATGAAGCTAGTGTTGTAGCAGAACCTGGACTGGATCCTGGCAGAAAAACCAAGCGGCACTTGGAGACTAAGAAGGGAGGGAGATTTAATTATTCACCGGTGAGACTCAGAGGAGACCCTTCTCCAAAGATCTGAGCCCCGAGCACAAGCAGGGAGGGTAATTTATATCCCCCTCGTGCATACTTGGCATTCTGGCACGCGAGAGGAACAGGGTAGGAGAGAAGAACTGGAAGGGCTCTGAGACAAGGACTGGAGTTCCCTTGTCAGTTTGGTCAGTCGGCTTAAAGTACAGTTTTTCCCCATCATTCCCCCCTTTGATGCCCCTTTAAACACCTGGTTTATAGGGCATCATTATCATCTACTATGGGCTGATAGCCTTCCAAGACTAGTATCTGAGCAGTAGTTTGCCTGGTAATAGTGTTTTCTATGAACTTAGCAATCCATCTTAAGGTCTCTAAGGCTGCCGCATTAAGTAATAACAAGTTTCTGGGAGAAAGTCCGGTCAGACGGGGGCAGCAATGTAAAGTCCCAACTCCTGAGGTGACGGATGTCGTGCCGACAAGCCAGTGACCACAGTTAATGGATGTCCATCAGTCGGTGGGGTTTCGTCCAAGGCGGAGCTGGAGCCAGTCCGTAAGGTCTGGTTGGGCTTTCTACTGGTGTGGTTCGTCGGAATGGTGAGCCTTCTTTTCTTTAAAGTGGTGGGCCCATTGACTGACCCCTGGTACCTTGAGGGCAATAGGGATGGTTAGAACAACAGTGTGGGGCCCTGTTCACCATGGTTTGAGGGGTTCCTTTCTAAAGCTTCTCGGGAGATGTGCCTTAGAGCTTTTCCCAGGGCTTGGAAGTGTTGGGACACTTCCAAGTTTTCCAATCTGTTTGAGGTCCCTTCTAAGCCTGTTTATTACAGGAGGTGACCTGCCATAGAGCCTTTGAGGTGAATTATAACTGCGGGAATTTTTAAATCCAGTTGACTGGAATAAACAAGATCAATGACCTCTAACATTTATGGGTTATAGAAGTAGGATGTTCAGATCCAGGCATAAGGTAGCTGGGTTTAAAGTTTGACAGGTTTTAAGTGTAGCCTGGTATTTAGTAAGTCAGCCTCCAATCATGTATTGGTGGTGGCCTTCAGT
>JAPYYM010001836.1:0-13000 GCA_028534135.1 Potos flavus
GAGATCATGACCTGAGCCAAAGGCAGAGGCTTTAACCCACTGAGCCACCCAGGCACCCCTAAAATCTATTAATTTTTTAAGTGTATACACAAAAGTAAAATTAAGAGATTTAGAATGAAAAAAAGGAAAAAACACAAGTGTTGGCGAGGACGAAGGTAGTTGGAACCCTCATGCCCTGTTGGTGGGAACATAGGATGGTGGAAAACGGGAGGGGGGCCCTCAAAAAATTAAACAAAGACCTACCCCATCATCCAGCAATCCCACTTCTGGGCATACGCCCCAGAACAGCAAAAGCAAGAAGTTGAGTGGGGATTGCACACCCAGGCTCACACGCACTCTTCACAAAGGACGAGTGGAAGGAACAATCGACGATCCATGAGCGGACAGACGGGTACAGAGAATGCGGACAGCACAGACAACGGGATAGTGTTCAGCCTTCAACAGGGAGGTCGTTCTGACACCTGCCACAGCGCAGTGAATGGGAGGACTCAGGCTTCGTGCCACGAGCCCGTCCCCAGAGGACCGATCCTGTGTGACCCACGTGTCTCAGGGGCGCACGGGAGTCCGTGCAGAGACAGAAGGTCGGACGGTGGGTGCCAGGGGCTGGGGGGGGCTGGGGGGTCGGCGTTTCATGGGGACGGGGTTTCAGTCCGGGCAGATGAAGAGTTCCGGAGGCGGGCGGTGGGCACGGCTGCGCCACCACACGATGTGCTCAGTGTCGCTGAGCTAGGCGCTGAGAAATGGCGAGAATGGTAAATTTCACGGCCTGTGTGATCTACCACAACTTAAAAATAAAGACCCTGCGCGTAACTGCATACGTCTTTTTGTAATAAACATGTTAAGCTCTACAGTGAAATTCTTTATAGACCCATCGTGCCGCTCGCCGTGCCGCAGCCACAGAGACCTCTCGGTAACGACGCACCAGATGGGCCGTTGTCCTGCTGGTTATTCAAGCTCGAGGGCAGGAATAACCTGGTATTTCTGTGAGAGTTGTGATTCTAAGCTAAGAAATGTTAAATAATTTGAGTTTGTAAACCGATAGAATATGTAAGTGAACTCGATTCGCTATAAGCTCATTTATGAGATAAATAAGCACAATTTAAGCGTCTGGGAAGGTTGGTGTATTTGCGTTGTAATGTTTCTCGCAGGGGTTTGAAATGCTTAAAAGGAGAAATGAATACGTCAGATTATCAGGGAACTCAGAGCATAGCGGGAAGTTAACTTGAATAAAGAGCCAGGAAACGCCAGAGCTCCCCAGCTCGCTGCTCCTGAACTCCATCGGCCGCCGAGCCCGCGATCCAGCAGGAAGACGGTGTCTGGTGAGACTGTCCTCGGTGGTGGCCGGGGTGGCATTTGCGCATGAAGACGGCTGTATGGGAAGTAAATCGTGGGTGAGCGTCCCGGGCCCCGAAGGTACCACCTCTCGCCTCTCCGGAAAACGTCTGCGAGCGTCATCCCGGGGTCCCCAGGGGACCGCGGGGCCCAGGCCGGCCTCGCAGCGGCTCCAGGAGTTTAGGGGCTGAAATGAGGGGGTCGAGCCCACCCCCATGAAAATCGGGAGCAAACGGCTGCTTTCCTACCAAAATAGAAATCGCCAGACTCGGCCCTAGAAGTACGCAGAGTGGTTGGACTTCGGCAGAAGTTAGGAAGGTGGGTGAAGATCAGCCTGACTACGTTGTATTTACTCCCGTCCACGCTGGCAGCGCGAGCACGGCCTGGAGCAGGACGTCACCAGCGCTGGGAAGGAGCACAGTCAGGAAGAAGGGTGCAGAGACCCCGAGAGCAAAGGCCCCCTCGATGGGAGGCCTGAGCCGGGGTCAGCAGAGGTGGGCGCAGCAGCGGGAGCGTGGGGACCAGCCGGGACCAGCGCTCTGGGGGGCAGGAGGGCGTGGTGAGGCAGAGAGTCGGGCAGATCCCAGGGACGCCCCCCCCCCAACTCCACTCGCCTCCCTCCTCCGCTCCAGTCCACACGCCCGAGGAAGGGAGCTGGCGGGCCTTCCTGGGCCCGGAGCCCCCCCTGGGCAGAGTCAGAGCCAGGCTGCCCCACGGCCAGGGGCCAGGAGTTCGGGTGGGGGACGGGCAGTTCAGCGATGACCCCCCCTGCCCCGTCCTCTCCTGCCCCTGCGAGGAGGCGGGCAAACCGGCCAGGCAGGCTGAACAAAGATCACGTGGGCCGAGCTTATCCTGGGGTCCCACGTGAGCTGCGGCGTGAGTCCACGATAAACAGCAGGAAGAAGCAGAGAACGGCTGAAGAATCGGACAGCGAATCACGGACGTCGTGCCTTTGTCCCTCCCCGAAAAGCTGGTGCACGTTTGCCAAAACTACACGTTTGGCTTGAGCCCAGGAACACCGTCCACGGAACTAAACTGCGGTGAGTTCTCTCACAACCTCTGATCTCTGGCTCGTGCTCATTTCCCGAACTGCCGAGACCACCGTCCTCAGCCCGTCCCCGCGGGGAGTGGGGGGGACTCGCGGTCGCTGTGGGCCCCCGAGGCGTGGCGTCCGGGCCGGCTGTCCTGGAGGGCGCCCGCGGCCGGCTGGCCCGTCGCTAAGCCCAGGCGGCAGTGTTGGCGAGAGCGCCCGGCAGCCACGCCCGCGGGAGGAGCCCTGTCCCCGAGGGACACGAGGTCTGGCCTTCGCCCCGCCCGGGCTCAAGACCCGGTTCAGGGCCAGCCCGCTGACTTCAGACTAGCGCGCGGAGACCGACCGGCTGACTCGGGGTGAAGACAAGCACATCACGTCCTTCCCAGAGGAGAAGCGTTATGTAACCAAACCCATCGGACGGCAGCAGCGGGCGTCGGAAGCCCGCTCGGCGCCCTCCGTCTCAGCGTCTCTGGAAGGAAGCTGATTTGGGTTCCGTCCCGGAGACACTGGGCCTGAAACCCTCCTGGCTCCGCGCTAGCGCCGGGCACCCGGGCACCTTCCTGGCCGGCCGGCAGGCCCCCGCTGCCCTGCCCCCCTCCGGCGACGCCCGTCCGGGGCCCCAGCCCTACCGCCGGGGTCTCCTGAGCGCAGTCCCGGTCCCGGGCGGTGTGGCACGGGATCCCCACGCCCACGCCCGGTGCCCGTCCCACGGGGGCTCCAGCTCGGAAGCCCCGGCACAGAGCGGGGTGCACAGCCTCGCAGGGCGGCCCCGCAGAAGCTCCCCCTGCTCACGCGGCTTCCAGAGCGAGAGCCCCCGCCTGTCGGGAGACGAGCCCGGAGCAGGGGGGTGCAGGGCCGGCGCACGGGCACCACTGGGGTGGGGGCCCCGTGGGACCCGCATCTCCAGGAAGCCCCCGGGCTCTGCCTTCCCTGTGGGGTAGGGGGCAGGTCTCGGGGGATCCTGGGGTCCGGGCGGGCTCCACCTTCCCGGTACCCCTGCTCGGGCTCTCTCCACTCTCCCCTGCTCAGCAGGGTCGTGGGCGCAGAAGGAGCCCCTTGAGCTACTCTGCTGCTCGGAGTCGGGGAGGGGTGTGTGTGCGTGCGAGGCCAGGCGGGCTGCAACACACACTCGGATACACACGCACACTCAGATACACTCAGATACACACACACTCAGACACAGACACTCGATACACACTCAGATATATACAGACACACACACACACACACACACACACACACACACGGCGTCTGGAGCCCGGCAGCTGGGTGTGAGGAAGCGCCGTCCTGACAGGCAGCACGAGGGCCCGAGGGACCGGGACGGGGACAGGAGCACCTGTGGGCCCCGGGCCAGGGGTGGAGTCGAGCGCGGCGTGCAGTGTGTGGGCCTGGTGTGCTCCTCGAGGGGTGGCCGGCGGACAGCGGCCCGGGACCCGTGGAGTCAGCATCCACGTCGGACAGCTCGGCGGGTGACTGGCATCCGTCGCTTCTGAGACGCGCTGCAGAGGACAGGGCTCTGGTGGCCGGGCAGCAAGCCAACAGCCCCCAGGCTGCAAAGGGCCCGGGACGGCAAGGGGCCCGGGACGGAAGGGGCCCGGGCGGGCAAGAGGCCCGGGATGGAAGGGGCCCAGGACGGCGAGGGGCCTGAGATGGCGAGGGGCCGGGGTCGGTGAGGGGCCCGGGACAGAAGGGGCCCGGGTCGGCGAGGGGCCCAGGATGGCAAGGGGCCTGGGCGGGCAGACTCCCCGGCTGGCACGCGTGGTCTCCGCCCCACGCTGCTCCCGCGACCGTGCGGCCTGCAGCCAAGGGGACCTAGAGACGGGAGTCGGTATCGCACCAGCCGTCCTTCCAGGGGGAGGCTCTCCGGCAGGCCCGGCCTCCTCGCAGACGCCCCCGAGAGCACAGTCTTGTCCCGGCGGCACAGAGGGGTGAGGCAGGCTTCTGCGCAGCCCGTGCTGGCTGGAGGACTGAGCGCCCGCCGCCCCCGCCCCCAGGCAAGGCCCGCGGGGTGGCCTCTGGGACGAGAACACGGGAACGGGCCCGCGGCCCTCCAGCCCCAGCGCCCGGGTCCGGCCGCAGCCGGAGCAAGCCTGCCCACGGCCCCGCCGGCGCCTGCCTCGGCCCAGCCACTCGAGCGCCGGGCCCGCCGCACTGGACCTCGGGTCACAGGCGGAGCGAAAAAGCCGGTGAGGGGTCCTCCCATTACTTATTTTTGTTGTGCTAAAACACACGTGAGGAAATTTACCATTTCATGGATTTTAAAATGCACGACTCAGTGGCGTCAAGGACCTTTGTGGTACCGTGAACATCATTTTTATCTGGTTGCAGATCTCTGAAAACTCGCCTGGAGAAAGTTGTGGGTCTTGGCCAGAGGCCACGGAGCGGCGGGAAGTCCCTGCTGCCCCTTCACCAGCCGGGCCAACGTGCAGACCGTTTCCTCCTGGCAAGCCCCACCTGTGTTTCCTTTCTCCAGGCCGCCTGGGGAAACTCCACGCCCAGCCCTCCAGGGTCAGCTGGCCGGAGAACATTCCAGCCGCTGCAAACCTCGGGCGCCACAAGGACATGAGCCCGCAGACACTAGCTGGTGGGGGACGGGAAGGCGTCTGCCCTGCTCTCGGCCTGGGGCACCGAGGGCCAGCAGGTCACCTTCCCCAGCCACGCCTGGGCACCCTGGCTGCCACCCACGGCCCGGGAGTTTTCCAGGGGAGGAGCTGGACTCCAGGCCGGTGCGCGGGGTGGGGGCGCCCGTCTGCCCGTGGCTCTCTGTGGCAGGGTGTGGACCCACCGGGGTGCGGACACTGCCTCCGGGCCAGACACCCGCAAGGCTGCAGACCCCAGACTTTCCCTAGCACCTGCCACCTGGCTTCTGTCGGGTCTGCGGGGCCGCAGGCCAGGGTCCAAAGAAACATGCCTCCTTCCCAGAGAGGAGTTTCTATTTCTGCAAAACGGAGCCGCTCTCTCTGACCGCGCTGCGAATCCATCCACCCACAGAAACGTAAATGCATATTCATACAGAGGCGATGCATATTCATACAGAGACAACGCGTATTCATACAGCGGCAGGTGCCCACAACGAGCCTCGGTGGCCTTGGGTCGGGAGGGCTACTGTCCAGCACACGGCACTGGCCACCTGTCTTTCCCTTCCCGGAGCCAGACGGACACGGGGGTGGGCGTGGGGCGGGTGAGGGTCGGGGGCATTCCAGTTCCCCTTTGCACCGAGGCTCCTGCTAGAATCTTCTTTCTGCCCATCGAGTAACGGGAGGAATTAGCCACATGCACACCCCGTCCCAAGTCTGCACGAACCAGCTTTCTTATCTGAGATGTTTTCATCTCTCCAGGGAACCCGAATGAGGGTCCGCTCCCCCCCAGCACTCAGGACACCGCCCGGGCCAGCCTCACCCCAAGGAAGGGCCCGTGAGCCCCCGGCGGGCGGGCCGGCGTCGTGGAAGAATGCAGGCAGGATCCAGGGGCGCGGGGCGAACCCGGCGCCGCTGTGCAGTCCGGTCACCCGCGCAGACGTGCAAGGCTCCCACACGCCCTCCCACGGCTCTGAACCTCGATGCCGGCGTGAGGTCGTCACTCTAAGTAGTACCACGGCGGGTCTGATCTGGGACCAAACCTACTCTGATGTGTAGGCGACACCTGGCTTCATGTCCCAGCCCCGCAGGCGAGCACTGCTCTCTGAAGGACACACTTGTGGCCTGGCTGTGGACAGCCCGGCCGGCGGCTCCCCACTCCCGGCCCGGGGGAAACCCCGCTGTCTCTCAGCAAGGCTGTGCGCGTGGAGGACACACGGGACACGCGGGGCTGGAGCGGGGTCGGCCCCAGGCACGGTCGGGGTCGCGCCGGGCAGGTGGGGACCAGCCTGGAGCAGGCTGGTCTGGGCCGCCCCGGGAACTCACGGGGTCTCCCAGGGGCAGGTGCAAAGGCGTGTCCTCCGAATTCTTCTCCGGCGGGTTATTTTACGGAAATCCAACGGGTGTCCCTCTAACGATGACACACTGCTGTCCAGGCCCCGTGGGAAGGCTGCCTCTGGAGGAGGCGATGTGCCCTACTTCTGAACGGGAGCCGGGGGCCTTCCTCGCCTGAGACGTGAGCGCCCCACGGCACCGGTCGTCTGGCTGTCCTCTGCCAGGGGCCTGACACCGGCTTTCCCCGGGGCCAGAGCGCCTACCCTGCCCACTAAGGCACCTTCCACCCGGTCCCAGGTGCTGAGACGCCGGGTGACCCTGGGACCCCCGCTCCGGGGGTGGGAGGGGGGGGGGCAGCGGGAAGCCCACGCCACAGCAGGAGAGAGGGGACGGGGGACGGGGCGTCCACTGGCCACCCAAACCCATCCTCATCCCAGTAAGCAGAGGCTGCAGGGTCTATGGAGGAAACATCCCGGGGGGGGCGGGGTTCAGAGCTCCCCACCGCACGCACAGCCCGCCGGCCTCACCGATCGGCCAGCCGGGGGCACCGGGCACTCGGGCGTCCCCGCCCCTGGTGTATGGCCCTTGTGCGGCTGCAGTGTTTCCCTGGGCAGGACGGTGCCCTCCAGCCCCAGCGCGGGCCCACCCACGGCTCACTTCCTCCCAGCCCCGCCGGTCTCAGGGCCGGTCTCAGGGTCAGGCTCCCACGCGGAGAAGTGGAAAGCCAGGGCAAGTCCCCTGCCGCTTCCCAGGAAAGTCCCCACGGAGCCCCGCTCCTGCCCGACATTTCCACGAGGCTCAGTTTGGCCCGAGTGGGAAAGGGGATTTCTCTCTCCTGAGAACCTGAGAGTCTGACAGGCCCCCCCCAATGTGGCTCCGGGGAGGGGGCCCTCGCCGGATGGGCTGCCCAAGAAGAGGCGCGGGGGCCCCCTGCACGCCCCACCATGGGGTGCTAGAGCCCCAGCCTGCCTCACGCCTTCTAGAACTTTCCTGGGGCAACAGGGTCTGCAGGCACCCTCCAGGAGCCAGAGGCCCCTGCATAAGGGGCCCAGAAGCAGGTACACTCGGGGTCGGGCAAGGCGATGGGACAGATCAGGACGGCGTCCTGGGTTCCAGCCACCGTGACGGCCCCTAGGGAGCCCGCTCCAGGGACAGTTCCTGGAGAAGCTGGACACACGTGCAGGAGACGCGCTTGGCCCCTCCTCCTCTCAGCCCTGGCCTCACAGCGTCTCTGGGCCTCGGCTTCCCCCGGAGCCTTGTAAGGCCGCCTAGTCCCGGCTCCGAAGTCCGGGCCTCCCAGACCCTCCACGGCCAGAGTCCCTCTCTCATCCCCCGATACCCTTTCCTTTGATCTTTGCTCTCTTCAAGTTCAAGGAGTCTGTGGGGCTTTTAACCTACTTTCAGCCCATGAGCCTGTGATGGGCGTCCACGCTGTGCTAGGCCCCTCCCTGCACAGGCCCTCGGGGAGGACGCGCGGGGACAGCCCGTGCAAAGGCCCTGCAGCACAGAGGTGCTTGGAGAGCAGAGCCGCGAGCTCAGAGGTCCCCGGTGTAGGCAGGGCCAGGCGCGGCCTCGAGGGAAGGGCCTTGGCGAGTGTGACACGCTCCACCCCAGGTGCGAAGAGGCACGTCCCTCCATCTCCCAGGAGTCCAAGTGTCCCCTCCTGGCCCTGCTTCAGCCAGCACTCCCCCCGCTGACCTCGGTGACTCCACTTTCACACGGGGTTTCCCCAGGGGCTGTGTCTGTGGCAAAGACTCTGACCAGGAAATTCCCAGAGCACAGTCAGCGAGGGGAAATGGGCTTCTGGCCAGGCTGGGCAAGGTCGGGCCCGAGGAGCCTGGTGTGGGCGCCTGAGGCCCCTGGAGGCCAGGGCTCCCGCTGTTCCCTGGGCAGGGGAGTGGGGCGTCCCTGCATCACCACGGGCCTCCCCTACAGGGACGGCGCTTGTCGGCCTGTGCGTGGCCTGCCCGCGGTCATACAGTGACCTTTGGGGACGTGGGCTGGCCCGTGGGGCCAGAGGACAGCAGACTCGCTGTGGCCAGCGAGGGGCAGGGGCAAAGCAAGGGTGCTCAGGCCCCGGAAAGCTGGGTCACTGTCTGGGAAGTGACGCCAACTCTGAAGGCAAGAGCACCGGCCGGAGACAGAGGGGGTCGCAGAGCAGGGCACAGCGCCCACAGGGGTCTGGAGCTCGAGGCCACTAGCTGCCCCCCACCTGCGGGCACAGGAGGGAGGTGCCGTGCGCATGGGGGCAGGGCAGGTGGCCGTGCAATGAGGGGCTCTGAGCTGGGGAGCAGGAGCCTGGGGGGCGGCCAGAGAAGTCTGGAGGGCAGGGAGGTGCAGGGCCTCGAGCCGGAGACGGGAAGAGCCGCCCCTGGGCGCCCCAGCGGGAGGGGGCCGCACCCTGGCCTTATTTAGAATTGACAGAGCCTGGGGTGAAGGGACGCCCACCGATTCTAGTCCATTCCATCTCCGCAGCTGAGGTCCTGCCCCCGCCCACCGCGCCCGTGAGGCCTCGCTGCCCATCTCCGATCTCTGATCTCCGATATGGCGGCCCGATCGAGTCCATGCACCAGCGCCAGCAGTCACGCGTCCCCGCGTCCCGGCGTGGCCCTGGGGGCTCTCGAGAGAGCGCCGGCAGGAGGGGCCGCGGCTGGGGCGCAGGGCGCTTGTGTCCCGGGGCCTCCTGTCCACTACGTCGCCCTCACTCTCGTGAGACCCGCATGCCAGGGGTCATCGTCGTGAAGGGAGCTCGGGGTCTAGGGTGAGCACAGACAGGCGCAGGGGCACTGGACCCCCTCGGAGGAGCCCCCCACCTGTGGGGGCGCCGAGCTCAGGGGAGGAAGCGGGGGCCTCCCGGCCCCCCCATTGCAGGCCGGCAGCGGCAAGCACTTAGTTCCAGCCCCTGGGCTGCCCCCGGACGGTGCCCGAGCTCCCGTGTGCCTCCCCCGTCCAGGCGGGGCCTCCCTAAGCCCCTTCATCGGCCCCCCTTCCCGCTCTGGTCCCTGCCCTTGAGGTCAGGGTCCCCCACGTCTGCGGGGCCCACACGGAACACACGTGTCCTCCCAAAGTGACCGCACTGACCAGAGCCCCCATCGCAGCCTCCTCTCCCATTGGGCCCGGGACGCGGGGTCCTCTCTGACCTCCGGCCCCCACCCTGCTTGGCCACCCCTCTCACACTCTCCCCTGCTGCTTCTCTGCCAGAAAAGACTCCAAAGTTGGCCTCCCAGCCCCCGATGTCATCTCAGATGTACCTCGGCGAGAGCCAAGACCCCCACCCCTAGAACGAGCACCCCCAGCCCCTCATTTCTGCCGGCTGGCATTCTCGGCCCCACCGGCCACAGTGGGCCCACTCTTCCCAGCCCGCAGCTTGGTGTCCCTCCACGGCCGCCAGGGGACACTCCCGATGTCATTCCACCAGGTCCCTCCCTGCTCCGGCCCCCTGGGCAGCTCCCCTCCCCTGTTGCCCCACCTGCCCGCCCTACTCCTGCCTGTGCCCCTCGCTGTGCCAGGCCGACTCAGCAGGAAATGCCCCAAAGGGCAGCAGCTTGGGGGAAGAAAGCCCAGGCCAGCCACATGCTCCTGCTGACCGAGGAGGAGGCGGGATGGGCGGAGGGGGCCAGGTGGCAGCCGGGGGGTCGCAGACCCGGGGCCCTGGGTGGGCCTGCTGCCTCCCCACACGGACCCGAGGGGGCCCCCGGAGCACGCCTGGGGCAGCCACCGGCCTGGGGGGCCTGCGGCGCAGTCGCTGGCACTGTTGTGCTGGAGCATCGCGGGAGGGCAGGGAGGACGCGCCGGGCGGGCGGGCCTGCGGTGGCGACCCCGCCCCCGAGTAGGCTGAGCAGCTGGACCCGAAAACACTCACGTTGTCAAAATAGTTTCAAGGTTTGAAAGAAAAAAGTCCACGTGTGAGGTATTGCTCTTGGTACTTCGAGGAAACAGAGTTAAATTTCAAATAATCCGCAGCCCACTGACGCACCCGCTGAGACCCGTGTCCACGCAGGACGCGGGTGCCCGGGGGTCGCGGCCCGGCGAGGGGGCGGCGGGGAGGAGCCCGGGCCCCGGAGCTCGAGGAAACCCGCCGGGCTCGGGGCTGCGGCCGCGGAAACAGGTCTCCGGGAGACCAAGCGATTGAGTAATACGGTGACTTTCTTAGAAACCGAGAGTTTCAGAACGCGACAAAGGTGCCCCAGATACACCGCGGGCGGTCGTCAGCCCTCCCGGCACGACGCTTAACCCGGAAATGCTGGCGGGGCTCGCGAAGGTGCCGAAGGCTTCGGTCGCGGTCCGCATCCGTCCGCATCCGTCCGCATCCGTCCGTGGCGGGCCCACGAAGAACCTAGAAGGCGCGCCGCGGATCCCGCGTGGGCTGGCCCGGGACCTGGTGCGCCGGTGTCCCCGGAAGGAACCGAAGAAGGGCGAACCCAGGCCACGGCGGGCCTGGGGAGGCTGGGAGCGAGGGCGCCGGGCACCTGGAACCGCTGGACGGCCAACCCGGAGGCCGAGCCAAGGACACGCTGAGCTCCCACGGAATCAGGGCTGGGGTTCGCCCTTAACACCTTGACGGGACAAAAAGCCAGGCATCCAGAGAGCGATTTTATTAAATCTGAAACTGAAACTAAATCAGAAAAGCAAAGAGGCTGGGAAGGAGGGGAACTGAAGGAGGACCCTTCCTCACGGAGGAAGGCCGGCCAGTCAATGGGGGTGCCCGTGAACCCAGAACCCGGTCCCCTACGGCCCCCACCGTGATCCCCGCCTTGTCCTGGGACCGGCGGCGGCGGAGGCCACCAGGAGGGGTCACTGGGGGCTGCGGTGGGGGGCCCCGCGGACTCTGGAGTGCGCCTGCCCCGGGGAGGGGTCACAGCCCGCGGCCAGCAGGCCAGAGTCGGGGGCCCCCCGCCGGGCACCTGCCCGCTGGGAGCAAACACCTGCAGCCCCAGTTAAGGTTCAGGCCGCTCCAGACCCACCCCCAGATTACAGGAAGCCGGGGAGGGGACGGCAGGTGGGCCGGGGACCCAGCGGGGCAGCGAGGCCCGGAGGGCGGGTCGCCGTCCGCAGCAAAGTGAACGTCCTCGAGAACGGAGTCCAAGCCCAGAGAAGCTGGGAACCCTCGCGGACCGGGAGGCATTTGGGGAGCAGCAGAGACAAGCCCATGGGAACTCCTGTGGAATGTTCTAGGGCAGGGAGCCCGTGAGGACGTCCCCCTCCTCCCAGGAGAAGCCTCCAAACATCTACAGCTTTCAAAACAGTGCGTCAAGTGTGCGTCAGGAGGGCGAGCAAAGCGGAGGCACTCACGGCTGTCCTGGGGCGAAGGTGTGGCCGCTCTGCCCCCAGGCCTTAAACCTTCCTACACGCATGATACAATTTCCACAGCACACACTGCACACGGCCGCTGCGGAGAACGCGGAGCCCCGCGCCCGGCCGGCCGGAGCCTCAAGGGCCCAGACGCCATGGACGCACCGTCGCGGTTCCTCCAAACACCAAAGACGGATCCGGCCTGTGACCTGGAAATCCCTCGTCTGGGTATTTACCCACCAGAAGTGGGAGCAGGACCTCAGAGACGCGTCCGCACGGCCCGGCTCCCAGCAGCGTCGCTCGAGGCGGCCGGGATGCAGAGGCGGCCCGCGGGTGCCCCGGGCGGGTGGGGGACGGCATCTCCCGGGGCCGGGGCGCAGCGGGGAGCTGGAGGGGTCAGGACGCGGGCGGGAACACCGGGTCGAGGAGTGGTCCTGCCACCGAAACGTGGGAGCAGTGTCCCGTGTTCGGACCAGAACCCCGGGCACGTCAGCCCTGCGCGCGGGCGGGCTGGAAGGGGAACCGGGCCCCTGGCCGCTCCTGTCCCTGGGCGGCGGAGGCGGCGGGGCTGGGGGCGGGGGGACTTCCGCTCCGTCCCAGGCTCAGAGTTGCCAGCTCAGTCATCCTGAAATTCAGGCCCCAGAACTTCCTGAATACTTCCCGAGACCGTGGCCTCGGGCTTTCAGGGCCGACGCGGGCCCGGGACGCGCGAAGTCAGCCGCGTCCGTTCTGGGCGCTCTCGGGGTTTCTTCCCACTTCTCTGCAGGGCGGCCTCCCCGTCCACCGTGGCCTGCGGCCTGGGCACCGTCCCTTGGCTCACCCCAGGCCGGAGGAGGGGTCACGGCCCCAGGACAACATGGCAGGGGGCCCGGCAGGGGGCGTGGGGTCAGCAGGGCAAATGCTGCCCACCAGGCGGGGCCCGCTCGTGGCTGCTGTCCTGGCCAGGCCACCCCCTCCCTCCACTCACAGGGTCCCTCCAGCCCTGCCTGCTGGCAGCTGGCTCTCCCCGGGGTCCGTCCCAGGCCCGGGGGACGGGGTTCTGTGCCCCTGGACACACCCTGTCCTCCGGTGGCAGAGGGACAGGGCAGACGCACAGTGGGAGGGGGCCGCGTGGCACCCAGCGCTGACCGGGGTGACCCGATGCTGCGGAGTGCAGGGCAGGGAGGTCGCTGAAAGGGGCGGACCCTGGGAACTGGGGGGGGCTGCCGTGTCCCCGTGCCCCCCACGAGCTCGGGGGCCCCACCGAGCCAGGTGGCCCCAGCCCAGGAGGGGAGAGGGGGCAGGGCTCCCAGGAGGGACAGTCCCAGGGTGACTCCCAGTGAGTCAGGGCACGGCTTTGGGGACAGGCGGCCCTGGTGTGGCCCTGGGTCCGAGCCCCCGAGGACGGGAGGCAACTCCCAAGCACCTGGCACTCCCACAGGCGTCCCTCAGG
>JAPYYM010001837.1:0-12999 GCA_028534135.1 Potos flavus
GTCATGGACTGAGCCCCAATCCTAATATCATAAACTGAGTCCTGATCCTGGTGTCATAGACCGAGTTCCCATCCTAATGCCAGTTGAACCCTGATGCTGCTCACAGAATGAGCTCTGACTCTGATGTTGCTCAGTGAGCTCTGGTTTTGGTGGAAGATTCTCTCCCCCCAGGTTCCAGGCATCGTCTCCAGTGGCCTCTGGTCATTGCTGCCTGGTATTCCCACCCATACCCCAACCTCAAGCTGTCAGGACAAACTTGTTTTCCTCCTCCTACTGTGTCTCTATAGCAGTGTGAATGCACTATCTTCCCAGTGACCTGGCCAGAAACCTGGAGACCAGTTTTACCTGCTCACTACCCCTCAGGACACCAAGCCCTGTCGGTGTGACCTCCCGGACATTTCTCCACTCCATCCTCTCTTATTTCCTCTGCCACTGTCTGAATTTCAGCCCCCATTATTTCTCTCCCTACACAACCACAATCACAAACCATCGCCACACAAACCATCGTCAACCACAATTTTAACCCCCTTGCTGCACTGTGATTGGTTTACTTGTTCTCTTCTAGACCAGGAGTCCCATGGGCCAAATCTGGCTCAACCTCTGATTTTATAAATAAAGTTTTATTAGCACAAGTCATGCCCATTTGTGTAGTTATTATCTATGATGGCTTTCATGCTATAACAGCAGAATTTGGTAATTGCATCAGAGATATGTGACCCACAAAGCTGAAAATATTTATTCTCTGACCCTTTACAGAAAAAGCTTTTTGACCCCTGCTCCAGACCATGAGGTTCATGAGGGCAGATACTGTGTCTGTCCCACTTTTACATCACCAAGCCCCAAGTAGTAAAATCTTATGTGTATAGATCATTTCCTATATGCTTTGCCTAGTGTTAAGTCTGCCGTGTACTTTGCATCCTTCTATCCTTAAAACAACCCCTGAGTCCCCACTTTACAAAAGAAGAAACTGAGGCTTGGAGACTTGCCCAAGGTCATACCACACTGGTAAGAGGAAGATTTGGGATGTGAACCCAGGTGTTTCCAATTCCAAAGCAGGGGTTTATGACCACCAGGCTATCTTGTGGTAAGCTGATGACTGGGTGGGTGGGCGAATAAATGATTGGATGGATGGATGGATGGATGGATGAGTGGATGATTGGATGAATGAGAGATTAAATTGTTGGATAGATGGATGGATGATTAGATAGTTGGCTAATTGGCTGGCTGGCTGGATGAATGGATAGTTGTCTAGTTGTCTGGCTAGATGGTTGGGGGAATGAATGGGTGGATGGGTGAATGGTTGGTTGAATGAATGGGTGGATGGGTGGATGGTTGGATGAATGAATGGGTGGATGGCTGAATGGATAGATGGTTAGATGGGCAGATGCTTATATAAATGGATGGATGGATGGATGCTGGGATGCATGAATGAATGGATACTTGGCTGGGTGGCTATTTGGACGGAAGGATGCATAGATGGTTAGATGGGTGGATGGTTAGATGGGTGGATGGTTGGATGGATGGTAGATTAGATGGATGAATGGGTGGATGGATGGATGCATGCATGCATGCATTGATGGATGGATGGATAGTTGGGATGGGTGGTGTGGCAGTGTTTAGAGGCAGTGAGGCATTAACTTCAGGAGACAGCATTCTGAGGGGATGAGGGGAAGACAGGTAGATGGAAGGGAGGTAGAACAGAGTCAGAGAGGCCAGGCAAGAAGGAAACCGAGTTAAGACACAAAATGCACTCCTTACACATTCAGTGAGGGAACCTCACTGCAGGTCCCCACCACCCTCTCCTCAGCCTTGTTTGCTTCCTGAAATCCAGTCAGGTGTTGCCATCCTCTGGTGGACTTAAGAGTCCTCCCCAGGCCCTCCAGCCGCCCACTGGCAGCTTTATTTCCTGGCCAGAACACACCACAGAGGCAGCCTTGGAATAGAGCTGTTTTCAAATCCTGGTTCCCCCGGCACGTGCTTGCCGCGGGACCTCGAGCAAGTCACTCAACCTCTCTCAACATCACGAAGGTTCAACACCTGGCAGCGGCTTTCCATCATTCTCGCTACTATTGCATCCCAACCTCCACGCCACCGTCTCTCTTCCCAACCCCGGCCTCCGGGTCCTCTGACACTCCCATCTCCTTCCTGCCCCAAGCAGGGTGCCTGGTACGCATTTGGCCCTCAAACGGAGTCTGTGGGGAGAATGAGCTAAGGAATCTGCTCATGGGCACCCTTCACGAACACCCGCGCCACCCTGGACCAGCACTTGACTCATGCAGGTGGCGGCACCTAGGACTTGTTGAGGCTGAGCAGTAGGCTGGCCTGACGGGGGTAGGGGAGGGTCGTGCAAAGGTGGGAGGCACAGAGGGGCAAGGACGTCCAGGAGGCTCCACGCCCCGTGGCCCCCGACGCTGTCTGGTTATCTTCAAGGGTAAACTTGCCTCGAGATTTCAGGAGAAGCGTCTATGTGCCAAAGCAATACACCCACACCTTGGGGGAGGTACTACAAGGGCCCCTCCAGCCCCCATAGAGGTAAACTGAGGCCCCAGGACCTGGGAGGGGGTTGCCACCGGACAATGCGTGTGTGTTTGAGGGAGGCATCTACCAGAACCTCCGGGGAGTCTCTGAACTCCCCGAGCCTCCGTCCCGCAGCCATCCAGGAACAAACAGCATCAGGAACCCCCAGGAAGTCACCAGGCTGCCCAAGAGGGAGTTCTGGGGTGGATTCTCTTTCCGCAAATTTTCCTCTCGGCACAAGGTCCTGGCTGAACCTGGGGAGATTGTTCCTCTGAAGTGAGAGGGACCGCAGAAGTCTGTGATGTTCTGTGGGGGCCGGGGGAGCGAGGGGTCATGGAATTTGGGGCTGGATCAGGCCGCGTGCCCCAGGCCAAGGAAAGGCTCCAGGTTGTCCAGGGAGCCCTGCCTGCTGGTCACTGCCCACCCCCTTACCTCTCTTGAAGGCCCACCGCTTCAGCCACAGCTTGGAGAGGGCTGGCCAGGAGTGGTTGAGCGCCGAGTTAGCCATGGGGGCCACTCGTGCGAGAGTGTGGCTGAACCGCAAGGGGAGGAAGCCGGAGCTTGGCTGGGGATCCTGGCCAAGACGGGGCTGCCAGCGGGAGGGGCGGAGACTGCCGCCAGGGGCTGCCAGATGCATCAGCTGATGGGAGCTTGGGGCTGGAGCAGGGGGGCTGGGATTTGGAGCTGGGGGGCCCAGGAACTCCAGCCTGGGGGGCAGCCAAGCCCTTAGTACATCCCCCCACCCTTTCCTTGACCCAAAAGCCTCTCACCCTGGCTGGACAAGACATTCCCAGGAGGAGCCAAAGACGGCGGTGTGAGTGGTGGGAACACTGGGGTCCTCAGAAAGCAAGTCTAGACTGGGTCCTGAGGTGAGCCTTGCACAGGCTGAATGTCTGAGTGTTTGCGTGTGTGTGCGTGCCATCGTCTGTGATTTTTTTTGGGGGGGTTGTGAGTTTGCACATAGAGTGTGTATTTTCACGCCTGTGAGTGTGTGTGTGAGTGCAAATCTTCAGTGTCAACTTGCCTATGTGGGGGTAAATATGAACATCTAGGCGGTTCACCCTTCAGTTTTATTGAGATATAACGAACACACGGCACTATTTAATTTAAGGCATACAGCACGATCTGACTAACCTGTGAGTGAAATGATCACCACAAGTTTACTTAACACCCATCCCCTCTTATAGACATGGAAAAAAAGACTTATCCAGGAAAAAAGAAAAAAAATCTTTTTTTTTTCCTTGTGATAAGAACTCTTAGGATCTACTCTCTTAGCAACTTTTCCCGTATGCCACACAGTGGTGTCAACGCTAGCCACCACGCCGTGCATTACATCCCCAGACTTATTTATCTCATAACTGGACGTTTGTCCCTTTTGATCCTCTTACTCCAATTCTCCCTCCTCCCTGACCCCCTGCCCCTGGAAACCACAAATCTGATCTCTCTATCCATGACTTTGGTTGCTGTTTTTAAATTCCACATTTCAGTGAGATCGTACAGTATTTGTCTTTTTCTGACTCATTTCATGTAGCAGAATGCCCTCCAAGTCCATCCATGTTGTCGCAAATGGCAGGATTTCCTCCCGTTTTGGAGCTGAATCTTGTTAAGTGGGCGGTAAATATGTATATATGTGTGTGCGCGTCTGAATGTCCGTTGGTTTTGTGGGGTTGGATCTACACGGCTCACCAGGGACGTGGGGGGATCTGTGTCCGATATCTGTGAAGGGTTTGGGTTCCTGCCTGGGTTTCTGGGTGTCTGTGCAGTCGTGTGCCTGTTGAGTTGGGTGTCTGGGGTGGGTGTGTGGTCCGGTGTGCGTGCGCTGGTCCGCGCGTGGCCGTGCCGGGGCTGCCCCCTGGTGGCCGATCCTCTCTACTGCAGCCTCCCTCCCTAAGCTGAGAAATTTTGGCTTTGTTCCCTGTAGACACCCTCCTCTCCTCCCCAAATCCTTTCTGTGACCCCCCCAGCCCCAAACCGCTGTTCCTCGTGGGAGGATCAAGGCCTTCTCCTTCCTTGCGTCGTGGCCCACCACTGCCCCCTTGGAGGAGAAGGCTGTCACTCTTCTGTCTTCTGCAACCCTTCCCGATGGGTTATCTGCAAGCTTACCTTTGCCTACTCACACCGAGTGGATCCCACGGCCCCTGTAGTCTTATTTCCATCCCCTCCAGCCTTCTCACTCTCTCTAGGGGCTAAATCCAATGGACAATTTCTGCCTCACCTGTGCTGGGAGCTTTTGACCACTTCTTTCTTGCACCCCACCCTTTGACCCCGTGATGCCCCAGGCTCTCCTTCCTGCCTCATCCTCGGTCTCCCTTCCTGCCTTGGCCCATCTCCTTTTCTCTGTCTGACCTTTAAACTCTGTCCTTGGCCATTTCATGCTCTCCTCCCCAGCCCTG
Source organism: Potos flavus (assembly GCA_028534135.1). Lineage (NCBI taxonomy): Eukaryota > Metazoa > Chordata > Mammalia > Carnivora > Procyonidae > Potos > Potos flavus. The sequence goes on from JAPYYM010001837.1 coordinate 4,911, forward strand.
ACGACCGCATCTGCTCCTCCCCAGTAGGTGACCCCAAATCTGTCATTAGCAGAAAGACATAAAAACACCTACGCTGTGAACAGCAACGCCCAACACGCTCCAGCACACGGACAACCGCAGACGGGCACACGCTAGTCAGATGTACGTTCACACCCAGAAGCGCACACACACGGACACACACGCGCAATCATACACAAGGGGCCAGACTCCTACATAGAAAGCCAGAGGACAGCCCGTGGAGATTTAACCAGACGGCCTCCCGTGCCGTGCCCCAGACTTCAAGTCCCCACCTCCCGCCACACGCCTTTCCCTGGATGGGCTACGGATGCCTCTGGGATGTCCCAGACCTCTGGGTGGGAGGGCGGATGGGACAGCTCCTGTGGCTGCTGAAGCAAGGCTTTGGGACGGGGACGGACTACGGGGGATGGGGCAGGCTGACCGGGTTTTCCCAGCTCCTGGGGTGGGCCAGGCTCTGTGTTCAGATTTCACCTGCAAGGCCCGCGACAGCCCTCTCGCAGAGGAGCGAACAGGGCCAGAGTAGTGAAGTCCCTTGCCCGTGGCCACACGGAGTGAGGGGAGCCAGGATCTGAACCCGCTCCTGGCGACACGGCCATGCTGTCATCCCCAGCGACAGTATCGAGCACCGGCCGGAGTCCAGCCCTGCGTCGGGCGCTGGAGGCCTGAGGGGACATGGGGAGGACGGCCCAGAGCAGACACATGGATGTGTGTGCAGCTGACATTCCCGTGAAAAGCCTGCTTCTTCCAGGAAGCCCTCCCAGAGGGGCTCCTAGCCGAGGCTAGAAAACCCACAGGTGGCGGAGAGTAGGGGCAGCTCTCCCTGGGCTGCACTTGCTCGGCGAGGCCGTTCCCCAGAACCGCAGGGGAGGGGGCCAGCAGAATACCCTGGACAATCAGCCCCCTGAGTGTGGCATTCCAGGCTTTCCCCATATGCCCCCAGCCTGACTCCCCAGCTCTGCTCCCCTGGCCCCAGCTCTCCCCTCCCGGTTCTCCCCCTCCCCGCTGTTCGCTGTGTGGCCCCGGGGCTGGGCGGAAGCAGGCCTGGGCGTGCCCTGCGCAAACCGCAGCCTTCCGCCCCCTCCGCCCCACCGCAGCCGGCGGGTGGGAGGCTCCCCAAGGTGGGCCTCGGTGGGAGCCAGGGGGCGCCTCCCCCCCCCCTCCCGGGGCCAGAGCTCGACCTGGAGGGCTGCCCGGAGGAGGGTCCTCCTCTTCCTCAGCTGACCTCGGAGGATGGGGGGGCGCCCTCCTCGGACTGGTTCTCAGACGGCAACCTTAGGAGGCAGTGCTTGTTTTCAAAGTCAGACACCTGAGCCCCAATCTACAGATTCTGCTCCAGGGAGGCCCAGGGCGGGGCGGGGGGAGGGGGCGGGGGGGGGCGGGAGCCCCCCGGGATCCAGTTTATAAAGCATTCTTGGGGACTCGGCACAGGGAGCACCCCCATTCACCCCCTGGCTGGGTCCCCTATGCAGGCTTTGGCTACAAGGAGCCCCATCTTCCTGTCTTATGGGCTGCACGTGTCGCGGACCCCAGCCCCCTGGGGTGACCTCTGGGGGTGCGCAGACCTCTGCAGACCAATCCCCAGGTCAAACAGCCTTCCCTGCCCGCTCCGGAATCAGGCTGGCCGCCGGGTGGAGAGAAACCGTGGGGGGTCTGTCTGCTGCCCTCGGGAGTCCCTCCCCCCCCACCCTCCCCCCCGCCACTCGGTCTCTGTTGGTCCCTCTGTCCCCCACGCCCCCGTGATGGCCACTCACCAGAGGGAGGCTTGTCCTCGCTGCCGTGGGTCCCCGGCCCGGCTACCAGCTCCTGCGGCCCCCAGACCCGCGGCTAAGGCTTCTAGGAGGCCCAGGGGGAGCACTGGCGCGTCGGGGGCCCCCGGGGGAACCGCAGGGTGACCCAACTCTGCCCCAACTTCCTCTTCCTCAACTGCTTGCCCGCCTGCTTGGCGCCTGGGTCGACCCCAGCCGCGGGGCCGGGACAGGGGGCCCGAGGACACAGCCCAGGCTGGGCTCCAGAGCAGGGAGCCTCCCCCTCCGCCCAGCCCCGGATGCGCAGGTGTCCTGAGAGGGGTGGGGGGGAACGGGGCGGGGAGCTTCTGCGCCCTCACCCCCCCACCCCAGCAGCTTCCTGTGGAACCACTGCCGAAGAGGAGCGGGGTGCCAGGGCCTCAGCCGGGTCCGCCGGGGCACAGAGCCGCGCGGGACCCGCAAGCCGTGTGTATCCGCGGAGACGCAGGCTCTCAGACCTCCAGGAACCCGCGCCGGCGAGTGTGTGGGTACACACCTGAGTCCCCACGGAGTTGCGGTAAATGTTTAACGACACCTCTCTGCACCGCCCCCCCCCCCCAAGAAGCCCTGTTACGTAGCATTTGCCGACTCCTGGTGTAAGTAGTTCCTGCGCAGAGATAGGGCCCCCCCCCGGCGAGCGGGTAGGTGGGTTCCTGTGGGCCCAGGTAGACGTGGGGGTGTGCAGAGTGGCGCACCTGCAGAGACCCCCCCCTTGGGGGCGGCACGCGGGGCCCACCCAGGCTCCTTTAGGCTCAGAGACGGGTGGGCGCACACGCACGCAGGGGTGTGACCGCGATATTCCGAATGGGGACACGAGGGATCACACACAAGCACACACCTGGAGGCCAGAGAGGAGCCGGAGAGGAGACACCCAGAGGGACAGCCAGCTCGCCCGGCTCACGGAGCCCATTGCAACAGGGTCAGGAGTTTCGCGGGCTGGGTGTTAAATTCTGCCGTCGGGAGACATTCAATGATATAAACTTACAGTTGAATAAATCATGTCAAGAACGAAAGCAATAACCCCTTAAATCCAACATCGTGTACTTAATGGCACTGAACTGTATGCTTAGAAATAGTTAAAGTGGTAAATTTTATGTCGTGTATGGTTGACTGCAATAAAAATGAAGAGATTGAACGCTCCCTAATTATTTTGCTTCGTTTTTCTCTTATCCGTGCTCTCGAGGTTGTTTACGACTATTCAACCTGTCTGGGGGGCGATACTGGACAGTGGGGGTTCTCCTGGGCATCTCTTCCCAGCCCCGAGGTCGGTACCTGGAAATGAGGCCACCCTGAGAGATAGTGACACAAGACACACACAGGACACAAGGAGACAGGGAAGCACACAGGCTCAGGTGCGCAACCCATTCTGTAACCACTGGTTGTTTGTTGACTGCAACACACATATATTGAGCGCCTACTGCATACTGGGTCTTTTCGTAGGAGGAAGGGGGATGGTGGTGAGCAGGGCGGACATAACCCACTGCTCTGGAGGGCTGGAGGCAAGCTGTGAAGCAGGAAACAGACCCACCCGGTAGGTAATTGCCGTGAAAGGAAGCAAACCTGGCAGAGAGCGGTGGCGGTGGAGGCTGCATTTGCGGGGGGCAGGGGTGGGGAGTGGGGTGGGGAGGTGGGGCAGGGGGCGGGGAAGGCCCAGAAGGAACCAGGTGTGTAAATGAAGATCTGGAACATTCCCTGGGGCAGGAACTGCAGGGGCAAAGGCTAGGGGGCAGGACTGAGCTTGGTGTGTTGGGGGAATACCTGCAGGGCAGGAGTGAGGCTGGAGGGGCTCAGACCTGCAGGACCTTGAGGTCCAGACTGGAAGCATGATTGACGGGCGTCATTGAGGTGGGGGGTGCTTAAGCAGGGAACGAATGGGCAGAGGTGAGGACAAGGGGGCTCAGAGGGTGCAGAGCCCCAGAGACCCACCCAGACACCATCCCTGGGTGGTGCCGGGAGGGAGAGTGGGAGGGGCTGCTCTCTCTGTCCCTGTCTCTCCCCCACCTCCATTTATCTCTGCCTCTTTTTCTGGACTCCCCTGCCAGGTTCTAAATTCTCTCAGGCCTCTTCCTTTCCCTGGCTCCCTGCTCTGCTCTCCCTCTGGCGGTCTGATCACTAGAGAATCCTCTTCCCGCTCTCTGTACGGGCTTCCCTGGCCCTCTGCGCCGGACCCCATCCTCACAGCCCTCCTCCCACTGCTGAGGTCCTGGTTGCCTCCAGGAGGCTGACCGAGCAGCTGTGTACCCCGGCTCTCCTCCCGCTCCACTCCCCTGTCTCACATCCAGGGAGATCCCTCTGTCTGAACCACCCTTTTTCTGCTTTCCTGGGTGGTAAAATATCCATAATGTAAGATTTACTATTCTAACCCTTTCTAAGTGCACACAGTTCAGTACCATTAAGCACAGTGATATTGTTTTGTGCAACTGTCCTCACCATCCGTCACCATCCGTCTCCAGAACTTCGTCATCTCCTCCAAGTGGGACTCTTGACTCCCCACCCTCTGCCCCTCCCCCTGGTGTCTTCTATGGGACTTGCTGGGTCCCTGAATTTGCCATCTGGGTACCTCCTATGAGTGGAGTCAAACGATTTCTGTCCTTTTGTGTCTGGTTTATTTCACTGAGACAATGCCCTCAAGGTTCATCCACCTTGTAGCAGGTGTCAGGATGCCTTTCCTTTTTAAGGCTGGATTACATTGCATTGGGTGGATGGACACATTTTGTTTATCCATCCTACTGTTGATGGACATTTAGGTTATTTTCCACCTCCGGCCATCGTGAATAATGATGCTATGAACGTGTGTGTGCAAACGTCTGTTGGAATCCCTCATTTGAACCCCTTTGGGTATATGCTGCTGGAGAGTTTTGACTCCAGAGGAAATGAACCCATCCTGCTTTTCGCTTTAAGAGATGGCATTCTTCAGACGGTAGCTGCTGTCACTGAAATGGCCACTGGAGGGAAGTGCTTACCCAGGGCTTCTCCGCCAGCCAACCCAAGACCACAGAGAGAACCCCGCCCCCCAAAACACAGACTGGGATTGCAACACGTACCGCCTAAGGGCGGGGGCACGGCTTGAGATAGCAAGGGACACCTGTCCCTGGTAACTCTACTTTTCCTTCTCTCACTTTTGATAGAGATGTGGTTGAGTCAAATATTTTCTGTGCTGCAGGAAAAAAAAAAAATTCCAGATGGGCTAAAGGGCAATTGTAAAAAAAACAAACACCCCAAAGTAATACAAATTGTAGAAGGAATTTACAAGGCAATTTTTATACTTTGGGTTGAAAGCTTTTTTCTTTTTTTTTTTTTTTTAAACGAAGAGAGGAAATTCAGAAGACATGAATGGCAAGACAGACATATCTGAATATATATAAACTAACACAAATGTAGGGAGGAGATGTAAACAAAATCAATAAGTAAAGGTCAGTTAGTTGTCTGTGAAGTGTTAGTACCTTCATATAGAAAGGATTTCTGTACATTGATAAGAAAAAGACAAACGAGGGATGCCTGGGTGGCTCAGTTGGTTAAGCAGCTGCCTTCTGCTCAGGTCATGATCCCAGGGTCCTGGGATCGAGTCCCGCATCGGGCTCCTTGCTCTGCGGGGAGCCTGCTTCTCCCTGTGCCTCTGCCTGCCACTCTGCCTGCTTGCCTATTTGTCTCTCTCTCTGACAAATAAATAAATAAAATCTTTAAAAAAAAAAAAGACAAACGACATAAATAGAAAACTGAGAAATCACATGAAGGGGTATTTCTTGAAACCAAGAGCCAAAGAACATATGAAAATATAGTTCTCGGGAGCCCAGAGATTGTGAATTTCGGTAACAGTGGCTGTCACTTTACACCCAAGAGAGTGTCAACAACAGAAAAGACTGAGAATGTGTGTTTGATTATCATCTTATTGTAGAAGAAATTATAGGGGACATCAGAAAATTCGTGAAATTCTATATATTTAATTTATCTATGATTTCCAATATTTTCTAAGATCAAACTAAAATTTCCAAGCTGTCATCATAAAACACGTAAAAAAAATGATAAAAAACATTAAAAAATGATAACACTTATTGCTGACAGAGATGCAGAGAAAAGAGTAGTGACATGTATTGTCATACACAGATATTCCCTGACTTGCAACAGGGTTGTATCCAGATAAACCCATCATAAATTGAAAATATCATAAGCCAAAATTTAATCTACCTAAACTATCAAATAGCATGGCTTGGCTTAGCCTCCCTGAGACATATGCAGAACACTTACCTTAGCCTACTCTGGGCAAAATCATCAAACACAAACCGATTTTATAATAGGATGTTGAATACCTCATGTAATTTATTGAGTACCGTACTGAATGTGAAAACCGGAATGGTTATAAGTATATACATTAACATTGTTGTGCAACCACTGATATATCGATGGTTTAAGTTTCTGATCCCGTGGCTGACGGGGAGCCGCAGCTCACGGCCACTGCCCAGCATCGTGACAGGTTCATACCCCATATGGCCAGTGTGGGAAAAGATCAAAATTCAAAATTCAAAGTACAATCCCTACTGAAGGCATATTGCTTTCACACCATTGCAAAGTTGAAAATCTGTAAGTTGAACCACATAAGTCAGGGACCATCTGTATTTAGAAACTCTTCCCCTCTGTGTGCAACCATAAATTGTCACAGCTTAGCAGCCCCTGCTCTCTGGTCTCTCGTTTCAGAAGTAGAGCTTACACTCTAGGATCTGCTTACCTTTTCTCACCGCATTTCAGGAAAGACCCAAGGAGGAAAAATTTCCAGTAGGGTCTCATTTTCTGAGTATGGCCCTCCCTCTTCTTTCAATGTTTTAGAAGTGACATAGGATTAACAAGAGTGAAATGTAATCTCTTGAGAGTATGGTTCTGTGAGTTTTGGTTAATTTTGGCTAATTTTGATCATGCAGCCAATGCCATGATCAAGATATATGCCTCCCCAAATTTCCTCCTGCCCTTTTGTAAGCATCCTCTTTTTTTCCCTCTGGAAATTGCTGAATTCTTCTCTGTCCCTAGAGTTTTGTTTTTTTCCAGAATGTCAGATCGGTGGAATCATACAGGTGTTTAGCCTTTGAATCTGACTTCGTCCACCCAGCATAACACATTTGAGATGTGTTTCTTTCTTTCTTTCTTTTTAAAGATTTTATTTACTTAATTGACACAGAGAGAGAGACAGCGAGAGAGGGAACACAAGCAGGGGGAGTGGGAGAGGGAGAAGTAGGCTTCTTGCTGAGCAAGGAGCCCCATGTGGGACTTGATCCCGGGACCCTGGGATCATGACCTGAGCTGAAGACAGACGCTTAATGACTGAGCCATCCAGGCGCCCCTGTGTTTTTCTTTTTATCACTGCTATAAGGTACACCGTTATCTGTCCAGTCACCCACTGACGGTCCTTTAGACCATATGCAGTTGGGGGCGATTATGAATACCCCCGCTATAAACAGTTGTGCTGAGGTTTCTGTGTGAACACGAGTTTTTATTTCTCTCGGGAAAATATCTAGGAGTGGCACTGCTGGGTCCTATGGGGAATGTACGTTCAACTCGATGAGAATAATTTCAACTGTCTTCCAAATTGCTTTTAAAAATGCACTGTTTTGTGAAAGAGAAGAAAGATGAGGCAGAGGTCCCAGTGAACCTCTAGCTTGTGCCCCCTTTGGAGCCCAGAGGAGCAGAAATAAGGTGAGCCAGAGGCTGGGGACGCGGGTACAAACTGCTGGACAGCACACCTGCTTTCTAGAACATGACTCAAAGGACCCAGAACTTCCAGCACCATGCGATCGCCACGAGCACCTTTGAGAGATCATCTCGTTCCTACCAAAACAGTCCCTTTTGGTCCTTTGCCCTGGACCTGTGACTTTCAGGACAAATTCTGTTTTCATTTGTGGCTGAATGTAACACGCGGACCATAAATCCTCTCTTCTGCTGTCTTAGTGGAAGAAAAAATAATGCATTCCCACCAGCAACGATGGAGAACGCTCAGGGGGGCCCTTTCCTTTTTTTTTTTTTTTAATTTTATTTTTTTAGTGTTCCAAGATTCACTGTTCATGCATCACACCCAGTGCCCCATGCAATACGTGCCCCCCTCAATACCCACCACCAGGCTCACCCAACCCCCTACCCCCTCCCCTCCAAAACCCTCAGTTTGTTGCTCAGAGCCCACAGTCTCTCATGCTTCATCTCCCCCTCTGATTTCTCCCAATTCACCCTTCCTTTCCTTCTCTCAATGTCCTCCCGCTTTTTCCTTATGCTCCACACAGAAGTGAAACCATATGATAATTGACTCT
>JAPYYM010001838.1:0-12995 GCA_028534135.1 Potos flavus
CCTGCCTCCCCCGTAAAGAACCTCAGCTCTAGGGAAACGTGGCTCCTGGGGCGTGAGTCTCAGGGACTTCATTCCTAAGGCGTTAGAGAGAGTGTGAACAAGGGAGTGTTGCCTGGTGGTTCGGGGCCCAGCCCTGGAGTTAGATGGATCATAACTGAGGACAACTCTAAGGAAAATACACAGTAAATGTTCAGTAGAAGTGGTAGTCATCACCACTGTCTACAATGGAACTTTCTATATAAGGGCGGGAGGTGAGTGTAGTTGCCATGGGAACTGGAAGGGAGGTCAGAAAAGAATCCTTGGAAGAGGCAAGTCTCAGTGGACCCAGTATATCCTAGTGTGGGCTCCTGCCCTTGAGGCCTCTGCTTGGCAGGACCAGCCAGGCCCCTGACGTGCTCACGGCGGTTCTTCAGCGGACTGTAGCGATGACATGTCTCAGGTGTGACTGCTGTCATCCTCACAATAACCCTCCTGATTACTGTCTTGGGAACTGTGATCATAGGTCTGAGTTTAAGGATGTGGAAAGGAAAATTGCAAAAGCAAAATGAAGACATTTGGTGGCAAATGGATTATGATGACATCACCATTCTGGCCCAGAAACAAGGTGAGGCCACACTTGACCCAGATATCCATTTCCTGCTCACTGCTAGTGATTTGCGGAAGGGACCTCATCTGGGAGTCTCTGAAAGCTGAGGGCAACTTTTTTATAAAGTGGGTTTTTAACAGAGTCTTGAGCCCCGCATTCTGCTTCTGGGCCTCCGACTTTGTTGATGAATATCTTTGGGGGGGACATCATTTCTGGGCCTCAGTTTCTCAATACTAAAAAATGACCAGATGGCCTCGAAGGTTCCCTTCAGCCCTATTACCCTGTGGGCACAAGAACCCATACATCCTGTTCAAACATTAAAGTTGTCTCCTGGGCATAATATAGTTTATGTTCAAAACCACATTAACGACTTCGATCTACTGATGATGAAGACAGTTAAGATTCATTTGCTCAGTACACACACGTGAGACAGGAACTGAAGAACAAACATAGTGCGAGGCGTGGCGACGTGCCACAAATGATGTCTGCTGGGGGAGGCAAGCGCTCTGAGAGGCGTCTGTCTATATGGGGAGACAGAAGCCCCACAAGTGGGAGTAAAGGTCTCAGCATCGTGAAGGCTTCAGAAAGGAGACGACATTTGGGAAGAGTGGTCTGCTTGTGGTGAGCAGGACAGAAGCAACACAGGTGTGCTCAGAGGTAGGGTACTCAAGGCTGAGAGGCTTGGCACACATTTAATAAGCATAACATTATTTGATAAGTATATAATATTGACATAATTTCAAAAAAATACTACTATGACCATCTCTTATGACTTAGCATATTTTCGCTCAGAACTCTGAAGTCTTTTCTTTCTTTCCTTTTCTCTTTTTCTCTTTGTTACTCATATTCACGAGTGCAATCTTTGCAAGTGTATACTAATTACTCTGGAGCACGTATTGCCCTATGGGAAATGGTAGTGAGAAATGATCTTTGGAGTGGAAAGATCGACTTGGGTTTCTGTAGTTTAAGAAGAGCTCCTCGTTCCTGGGGGAAAGGAGAGGGAGGGGGTTCAATTTTACCCTCATCTCAATTTATTAAAAACCTACAAGTGCAATGAATTTTATTTTAAAAGATCAGTCAGTTTAGAATCTCAGATAGTACTTGCCCAGGGGCACATGCTACTCAAGGTATTTTTTAAAATTAATTAATTAATTATTTTTAATAAAAAAACCCCATGGTAATAAGAGAATAACAAGGTATTAAGAGAATAACAAGAATCTATGTACTTGAACAGATATATGAATCTTAAATGGTTCAAAGCAAAAGAAAAGTGTTCTAGAATGTCGTCGCTTGTTAAAAACAAAAACAAAAACAAAAAACCAGCACTTAGGGTAGACCAAAGTATACAGGCTTGTTCTAACAGACATTTAGGTTGGCTGTAAAGGTGAGGAATACAGACATTGCTCTCATGTTATGTATATGTCATTCCTGTTATATTGGCTTTATTTTCAAAATTGTTGTTTGTAGTAGTCGTTTCTTTTTATTGGTATCCTTATATATACTATTCATTCAATAAGTGAGTTAGGACTTTCAAAAAAAGCTGACTTGGAAGTACCAAAGTCACGGAGGCTCCCACATGTGAAAACTAGATCAGGATTCATTAGCAAGTCATTTTCAAATGTCCCTGGGGATTGTGGGGCTCGCTGGTCTGGTCAAGGGGTGAATGATAGAGGGAGGGTGAGGGTGTGATGGAGAAGAATCCTGAGCCTCCTTCTTCCCTCTTCAACCAAAGCAGCTCTGCTTTGTCCCACCTGGTTTCTGCATTAGGGTTCCAGGTAAGAGTCTCCCTGAAAAACAGGGTTCCTCTGTGTTAAACACATTCTCTAGGTGTTGGGGAAGGACTGGGGGTATGAAATAGAGACGTCATGCACTTAGAAGCTCATTTAGAAATAGGACTCTGGCCTCAGGTGACACATCCAGATAAATGCCCGAGCCAGAACTTGAATTTGGGCAGCACTGGCTTGACCCCAGAGCCTGAGCCACGACATTGTCTGGTGCTGGTGTGGACACACAAGGGACATGTCACACGGAAGCACTCACACTTTGGGTCAGCGGATCAGGACCCGAGTCTTGACTTTCCTATTTATTAACTGTGTGACCTTGGCACTCATTTTCCTCACCTATAAAAGGCACCATCTCTTCGGGACTTGGTCATGCTGCTGAGAACAATGGAATTGCTTCCTGTCTTACAGCCATCCCAGAGAGGCACACCTGTGTCGAGAGGGGACAACAGTCATTCATCTGGTGTGATGATTTCTGGGGACACCAGTTCCTTTGTCGAGAGCCAGCAGGGGGGAGAGCTCTTTTATGCTCCTGTAGGACTTCACCGGGTACTCCTGAGGGCAAAGTGGCTGCCTGTAGGTCAAAGCGTGTGTCTCTGTCCCATTCCCTGCATGTCCTTTCTGTCAGGCAGGGTATTGGGAATAGGGGGACACTCAAGGTAAAAGCCAGGGTAGTCCTGTGACTCCAGACTAGTGCTTCTCAAACTTGAACTTCTAAAGGAGCCATAATGGTCTGGGGTGTGGGAGAGAGGCTGAGAAAGACAGGCAGGGATTCTGCTGCAGGCTTCAGCTACTGCCCGTCCTTATATCACAGCAACACCATTACCCACACCTGATTCCTCAGCACAGAAGTACCAAGGATGCAGTAATGCAAGCTCTAGGACATCAGTGTCCAATAAGGTAGCCATTCACCACATGAGGCTAAGTAAATTTAAATTAATTAAAATTATATAAAATTTAAAGTTAGTTTCCCAGAACCTTAATGTTTCATAGTTTTCACTCCTTTAGAAGTTCAAGTCCCCTGGGCAAAAAATATGCAAAGAAAGAAAACCCCTATATTTATTCTTTGAAATGGAAGTCCTGGAGAGTAGGGACCTAAAGCTCCAAGCAAGGGGAGATTTGTTTTTTGCCCTAAACTGGATTTAGCAAAGACTGGAGCCAAAGCTTTCTTTCTGCAACTGAACTTATTTTTCTAAATGTTTACTTGGGTTTTCCAACTACGAAAAAACCACCTTGGATATCATCACTGATCAAACCTAAGGATCTTTATTCATACAAAACTGTATTCACACAAAACTGTATTTTTTTTTGAAAGATTTTATTTCTTTATTTGACAGAGAGAAAGAGCACAAGCAGGGGAAGTAGCAGAGGGAGAAGGAGAAACAGACTCCCTGCTGAACAGGGAGCCTGATGCGGGACTCCATCCCAGGACCCTGGGATCATGACCTGAGACTAGAGCAGACGCTTAACCAACTGAGCTGCCCAGGTTCCCCACAAAACTGTATATTATGGTCAAGTTTAGAGATGGCATTTAGAGTTGGCAGCCAACAATCCACAGCATATCTGTATTGGTGAAGCCTCCTGAAATGTTTGCCCTCTTCCCCCTCCAACACCATCACTGGGGTCCCCACCTCTGTTGCCCGTACGATAGTGTCCAAACTCTTTAACACAGGCTCAAGGCTCTCTACTGCCTAGTCCCAACCTACTTTCAGAAAAATTGTTTTTCCTGGCTTAAACTCTGTACTCATCCAATGGGTCTTGCTGCTTATGCCATGTGTGTTTTACCCTTGGACAATGCCATGCCTGCCACACCTACTGCACTCCATCTGGAACCTTCTTGTCCTTTGGGATTCAGCTTAAGCGTTACCTCTTCCAGGGATCCTCTCCTCCATTCCCCAGGGGTCCCTGCCTCCCTGGAACCCCTGTCACAGTCCTGAATCTTTTGCAATTAACCCCATACTGAAATTGGCAGATCTTGGTTGACATTTAAATCATGCCAACGCTTACTGTCTCTCATGTCCAGATTCTCTCTCCTCTTCTATGCCGATTTTTCCAGGCTGTCCTATGATTTGTGGTGAGTGATGGACTCTCTAATAGCAAACTCAATAGGTAATGACAGACAAGAAGATAGGCTACTGACTGAAAGCTTGGTAGGTGCCCAGCTTTGAGTTAACAGGGTTATATATTTTAACTGACTGAACCCCCATAAGAACACTGTAAGGTAGCTTTATTTTTAATCCATGGTACAGATGAGGAAATGGAAGCTTGGAGAAGTGAAATCCCTTGTCCAAGATTATGTAGGCAGTAAGTAGTAGAAATAGGCTTGAACCAGGTATCTGATTTCAGGCTTATACTTAAGACCTCAGCTCGCTGTTCCTCTGAATGAAAATGGGACATTACTGTATAATAGAAACAGAGCAGTCTTAGAATCAGATGTTCAAATTCTGACTGTACTACCTACAAATGTGTGACCTTGGACATGTCACTTAACCTCAGTGATCTCATCTGGAAACAGGCTACTCATACCCGCCTCGCAGGACTGTGTTGTCTGTTAAATGAGATCCCACGTGTTGAGCAACTAGCCGAGCGCCCACACGAAGCACGGTGTCACCCTAGGACTGAGGTGGACAGTGGACGCTTGATGGTCCCCTTCGTAGATGGGTTTCTTGCCAGTTTTCCTGCTTCTCTTCCTAGTCTTTTCTGAGTGGAGCTTTTTCTGGATCATCCTAGATTAAGAACATTCCACTTTGTCTCTGGTTCCAGGGAAACCATGTGGCCATCTGCTATGTTAGTGACCAAGCGAAAGCCCGGGTCAGGAAGCCATCTGTGCTGCAGGAAATCTGGCTGGTGAGGCCCCTGCCCTTGGAAGAGAGAAAGTCGTGTTTTTCTCTGGCTCTCTGCTGCCCACTCCCAGTTTCCATCCGGGAATGCCGCCGTCCAAAGGATCAATGGTGGGAAGCTGCTTCCCTTACCTTGGCCCACTATCCCCGTCCCCTGACAGCCCAGACATTAGGCTTCAGATCCTTTAGCCTGATCCAGGCACCTGAAATCTGGGACCCCTTCCAGCCTTGCTCTTTCTCCTTAATTCTATCTCTGCATCCTCTGTGTCTGTGAGGGCTGCTCACTTCCCTCGAACCTGGTCCTTGGAGGGAGTCAGATTCGTGGGGTGTGATTTCTTGCTCGAGATCTGTGACCTGGCCTGATCTCCACACACTGACATTTCCAGCCAAGAACATCAGGAAGCAGGGCCAGGTCTGTTTATCGTGATGTGGTTTTAGGTTAGACTTTGATCATTCCTCTGGTTTCTTTGCTAGAGGCAGACTGCCTGGATATACCTCCCAGCTCCACCACTAATAAGCTGTATGATCTTCAACACATTATTTTACTGTTTGAGCCTCAGTTCTCTCATCTGTAAAATGGGAGCAATCATAGTTCTCTTCTCACCTTTTCTCTGTGTGAGAATTAGCTGCAAGTATGCCAAGCGCATAGCAGAGTTCCTGAAACAGAAGATATACTGTAATCATCAGCTACTACTATTATTTTCAGGTGTATGAATTAAGGCATGAAAACATTGTCCCCTTCTTTGGTATTTGCACAGAACTACCCAACATCTGCATTGTCACCTAGTATTGCAAGAAAGGGAGTCTTAAGGTAAATGAACTAGTACAGCTTACTTACATCAGCTTTGATTAGCAGCAGATAATAACCTTATCAATGTTTTGCCCTTCATCCAAGAACAGTTCCTCTCCAGTCGAACCCGAGACCTGAATTACCTTGTTGGGCCGCCTGCAGGGGCTATGATTAGCAGTGGAATTGTCAATAGTCTGGTTTCCTTTGCTCTGGGTGGAAATCGTCTGAGTCTGTCATCGTCTCTTAAGACATTAAAGTCACTTCTGAATTATGTTTCTGGGCTCATCCTACCCGTGGTATGGGATCATCAGCTTTACATTAGGAACAAGGAAGTATTTAAAAGACTCCAGACTGGGTGAATTTCTCAACATTGAATCAGGTTATGATAGCTTCTGGGAAACTTCCAGTACTGGCTGTAGAGTACTCTGCCTCGGGTAGTAGTAGTTCCAGTCAAAATCTTCCAACGTAGTAGAATCAAATCCATTCAACACCGGGAAGCTGGCTGGGCTTCTGGTGGAGCCGCTGCTGATAATTTGAATAACTGTTTTTTCAAGATGTTTTGAGAAACTCAGTGAGATGGATTGGATATTCAAGCTCTCATTTGCATAACACATAGTCAATGTAAGTATCATGTAAAACTTATTTAAAGAACAACTACCAGTGTTTTTGAGTTGTTCTGTGTCTTGGGTTAAACTGAACTGTAATCTTTCCTGAAAATTTTGCTCTTCCTCAGATCTCAAACAAAATGATTCCACTTCTAAAATTCACCGCTTCAGTCAGATTTTTCATCCTTTTCTCCCTCCCTGATCTCAGTAAATAGTGAAAAGTATTTTACACTAGAGTTGAAAGGGATGCTGGGCTTATCCAATCAGGAAGGAGCAGGGTATTTTCACTTCAAGCTGCAACTGTTTACCCAAAAGAAAAGCTGATTACTAGACCATGAAGCAAGCTGGGGAGGAGGATTCTTAACAGCCCTTCCTTCTGCCTAATTTTGATTCCTTTCCCCAGAAAATGGCCACAAAGTTGTTGACCTAAGAGGTGGGCCAGGGACGCAGACCTGGGAAGGTGTACAAGCAGGCAGAGTCTTTACTTTGGGCAAAGAGGGCTGTTGTGTCTGCAAAAAAAAGATTAAGAGTAACAGTAGTTGTAGCAGTAGCTAAAATATATTCGGTGCTTATTTTTGCCTACTTTCTATCACTTTGTATATATCAACTTATTTAATTCTCACAACAGAATATAAGGTAGATCTATCATTCTATCCATTTCACAGATGGATGGTGAGTAGAGGGGCCATGCCAATGTAGACCAGCATCCTGAGGCTGTCCTCCTCGCCCTGGGCTACAATCCAGCCGCTTTCCGTAAGCTCGCTGTGCCTTTCACCATCAGAGAGGACCACGCCAATGGCGTGGGAGTGGGTCTTGGTGAGGAAGTCCCTCAGTCCGACACACGGGCAGCAGGACAGGGCTGGTCATCATCTGTCAATCAACAGTCCACTCATCAACCAAGAGATTCCTCTGGGAGAAACCTGGCCTGGGTGTTGGGAGGGACACAGGGTGAAACATAAGGTCTACCTTCCTGCAGTAGAGGGCTGGTGGCTCTTGGAGTGACTTTGGTGTCACTTCCTCTCACTGGAGGGGAAGCCTCTGGGTGGGTTTAAGAGATGAGGTTGGCATGCTTGATATCAAAGAGCTTTCTTTTTTCCCCTAGGATTTAATTGCTCTTTACTTCTGAGAAACTGAGTCTTACTCGTGAAACTTTGGTATCTTAGGCTTTAGTGGGAAACCAGCATATTGTCATTACCAAGAAAGGCAGACAACGGAAGCCTCCCATGCCAGGTTCTCACAGACGACCCTGGGCCACCACTGTTTGTTAAGACTTCCTTGAGCCTCTCTTAAGGGTTTGCCTTACTCTGGGCATTTGCATAGGAAGACAAAGACTTGTTTTTATCTCTGAATGGGTTAAAATCTAGCTACAGGAAAAAAAAAAAAAGTCAGGAAATGTACATGTAAAATTAAGTGGTAGAATGGTTAAAAATTAGGAAGATCTGATGTGGCATCTTCTCCTACCCTGGGCTCCTCCTTCTTTCCCGTCACCCACTTTCCCTTCCCTCCCCACCAGGCCCAGGGAAGTACTCTAGACCCTTGGGATCAGTCTCCTGCCTCTGACATCATATATACATATTGCCTCTGAAAAGAAAACTAGTAAGTTCTCCCCAGGTCAGGTAGGGATAACTAATAGATTTAGCTTTTTCAGTTGACATTTGGTTTTCAAGAGGTATTAACCCCAAAGTTTCTCTGAAGAAATGCTGGGGTGGGTGAGAATGACACTCCGAAAGGAAAGTCTCCCTGGTGGTCTTCAGTCACTCCAGGTCACTGAGTCTATCCCCTGCTCCATGCCAGGGGAGCCGAAGACAGCTTGACACCTTGCTTTAGAAGGATTGCGGTCTTCTGAAATGGAGTGTGTAGGTAATGGGACAGTGTAAGGAAATCAGAGAGAGTTAGGTCAAGGCTCATTTAGGCCCTTTAAGGTCAATTTCTCTGCTAGCATTCCTTCAAAGGGGACTAATAGTAACACAAATTCACTACAGGTTCTCAGAGCTTCCCCACTGGTGACTTTGACATGAACCCAAGCATTGGCCAATGCTCTGTGGGTCAGATTGTGCTTCTGGCCATCCCATATCAATCATAAAAACGGTTCTTCTCCTGATGTCTGTTTGACCAGAACATTCTCTATATCAGGTACCAGAGAGATTCTGAGATGTCACAGACTTTTCCAGTCAACAAACGGATGTTGATTGAGCACCTCATTTGGCTCAGACCCAATTCTGAGCATGGAGGGCACAGAGGAATAAGCTCCTTGTCCTGTCCCTAAAGAGTTCAACCCAGTGGAGCCATCCTGGGAAGGAGCTTTGGAGATTATAATATTCTTCTTGAGTTAGGGATGGACCTTCATTTCTAAGTAAGAGAAGTCTTTTTTTTTTTTTTTTTTTAAGTAAGAGAAGTCTTGATGGATTAAGAGGAGGAGGACAGGTCTCTCCTCCTCTTTTAGGAGGAGACATAGAAGTTGTCTCATAGAAGTTGTCTTGGGGTTTGAACCCTGGCTCTCCACTACTGGCCAGATGATCTTAACTACCTTGAGCCTCAGTTTCCCTGTGTATCAACTAAAGATAACCGCAGTGCCCACCTAATAGAGTTGTTGGGAGAAGTAAGTATGCTTAGCACCATGCCCTCCTATAACAGGGACCAGGGAATAAATGTTCATTGTTAGTAGGAGCGGTAGTATACTATTATCACAGATAACTTCATTACTAGGACTAACTAGTACTAAAAACATGTACATTTAAAAAGTTTCATTCTCATAGGCCTCCTGGGTGGCTCAGTGAGTTAAGTGTCTGACTCTTGATTTTGGGTCAGGTCATGATCTCGGGGTCATGGGATCGAGCCCCACATTGGGCTCCATGCTGGGCGGGGAGCCTGTTTAAGATTCTCTCTCTTCTTCCTCCCTCTGCCCCTCCCTGTCCACTCACTCACATTCTCTCTCTCTCGCAAATAAATAAATAAATCTTGAAAAAGAAATTTCATTCCCCCAACAACCCTCTAAGATAAGTCAGCACTGTCCAAACAATACCAGTTGCATGGGATCATTGGCCAGTGGCAATGTGGGGAGCTCAAATTGAAGTATGCTCTAAGTGCGAAATTCACAAAAGATCCAAAGACTCAGGAAAAAAAAAAAAACAGAATGTAAAATATCTCATGATTTTTATGTTGATTACATATCAAAATAAGATTTTTTTCAATACATTGGGTTAAACAAAATATATTATGAAATTTAATTTCACCTACTTCACTGAAAAATTGAAAATTATACCTGTGGCTCATATTGTGTTTCTCTTGGACAGTGCTCTTAATAATTTGCAATTAACTCCATATTAATTCATCTTTCTTTCTTTCTTTCTTTCTTTCTTTCTTTCTTTCTTTCTTTCTTTCAGAGAGGTAGGGAGGGACAGAGAGAGGGGGAGAAAGAGAATCTTAAAGCAGGCTCCATGCCCAGCAGAACTGGATCTCACAACCCTGAGATCATGACCTATTTGGTCTGCGACAATATATGTGAAATTATACATTTCCACCAAGACAGGGAAAAAAAATAAACCAAAAAAACCCTGAAGAGATGTATGCCATCTCTTAGAGAGGACTACATTCCTAGGCTTTTGACCATCCCTAAACATCTTGTTTATGTTCTAATGGAATGAACTCTGCTAATAAAACTGGATATCAGGGTAATCAGTGGTGACTGAACAAAATGTCTCCTGCCTGGGGTGGGCCTGGCACTAGCAGGGGCAGAGACAGTTGTGAGGTCCAGGGACAGCCCTGCTGCATGGGGAGGTCTCCAGGAAATGAGAGGGAATTCCGAATTGGATACTGGTCTCCCCAGATTTCAAGTCCAGGCCTCGGTTTGTTGGACCCTCCTTAGAGAATTCCAGAGGCAGCCTCAGCCAGGCCCCTCCAGGTTTGGGTGAGTAGGTTGCAGTTTCTAAAATGTAATTTAACTGTATCATGTCAAAAAACAAACTTTGTGTTTTGGGGTGGGAGCGGAGTGGTGTGTCTGCGGTCCTGCTTTCCGCGTTAGCCTGCACTTCCAGTATTGGCTCGGGGCTCTTGCTAAAGCAGGACAGTGATTCAGACTGTGACCCCTGCTGGAGCAGAGTGAGTCCCTGAACTGGTGACCACGAGGCTCCCTGGGGGCAGAGTCCATTCAGGGCCTCCTCGCATTCCGCCTTGCTGGAACGTTGAGTGCCATCACTGCCTCCTGCTACCGCACCCGTGGGTGACCTCACCCCCCTCCTCAGCTGGGCTCGGGAGACGTTTGAACCTGGCTGTTGCCATATCAGGGGTCAGGAGAATGGCTGTGCTTTGATCCACCCTCCTCCTCCTCCCATACAGTCAATCGCCAGGGCACCGGAAACAGGAAAATGGAATGATTTAGGAGCAGCTGTGCTTTGAAAGCAACCCAACCTGGGTTTATCTTCCAGCTCTGCCCTCACTCTCTGGGAGCAATTTAAAACTGTGAGTTTCCTCATTGGAAGACAGAGAATGAGAATATTAACCTACCTTCTGGAAAGACAGAATGTGATCCTATGTATAAAGAAAGCACAGTGCATAGTACCAAGTGCCCAAAGAAAGGTTTGTTGTGATTTATTTGCTCATCAGGGATCCAGACCACGGTATGAACTTTCATGTTTGCCTTCAATGCAATGCTCACCCAGTCGCCTCTCATCTTTGCCCCTCAGAGCTTTCTTCCATCAGCCACGGGGCATTCGTGCAGTTGGTCAAGGGTAAGACGTGGAAATGGGACTGTGGGCTTCCCAGTCCTGCTCTGTCTGCCCCAGGCCAACCCTGTGGCCTGGCGCAGGTGAAATTCTTCGTTTCTCCCTTTCCTTAGTTCCTTATTTGTAAGATAAGGTTGGCGATAATACCACCTGCGTCATCTACAGGGTCACTAGGGGAATTACGGGAGTTGATACCACATAAGGTGAGCACTATAAACTTAAACCAGAAAAAGATCCAGTAAAACCCTTGAGAGAGACAAGGTCAGGTTCACTCTTGTCCGGAACCTCTGGGGTGAGGCAGGTGGGAGGAGGGGCCCATGCTTCTCAGGCTGATGCAGGCAAAAACGGCTCCACGACAGCCCCATACCTGTGACATTTTGAGGCTGCTGCCTTTCCAGCAGCCCCCATGCGACATAGTCTGCAAATGGCTCAGAAATTCAGATCAAAGATATGGAGAGCCTTTATGTCTGTATTTTAAGTCCAAGAAGCTGGAAATATTAAACAAATATTACGGAAATGTCTTATGGTGAAGCCATCAAGGAAGGTACGAAAATAAAGACCCAGGATCACCCCCGGTGGGGCCCCCTGTCTCCCTGCACTTCTGTGGTTACTTCTGAAATGCAGTCAGCCCCATCCCCTTAGCCTTCGTCTCGCTGCTGCTAGCCTGCCCTGGGAAAGCTCAGAGAAATACCGATACCCGTCAGCCTGATGCTGCTTCAAATGGGATAGCTCTCCTTTTCAAATTTATCTCCTCTCTCTGTCCTCCCACCATCATTGTTTCCCTCCTCAATTCTAGGTCTTTCTGGAAGCCTCTTCCTATCTATGGAAAGATCTGTGTGCTCTGCCCTCCTCTTCTTGCCAAATGAGCATGCTCTCTGCCGTGGTGACTCACCTTTCCCATTGGCATTCTTTCCCCCATTCAGATCCTTCTCTTGCTTTGGGCTCCTTAGCAGCGGGCTTGGCTTGTACCGCATGGGATCCATAGCTAATATAGGCTCTTGTGTTCAGGTCTAAGCATTGGCTTTTTCTTTCTAAGCTTGCCAGGTGACTTTAATGGGCAGCCAAGGTGCGGAACAATAAAGGGGGACAGGTATTCTCAGGCTACGTGCACACGAATCTCCCAGGGGTCAGGTTAAAATGCACAGTCTGATTTAGTACATCTGGACAAGGCCTCAGACTCTGCATTTCTGCCAAGCTCCCAGGTGATGCTGGTGCTGCTGGTCCCCAGGCGATATTTTAAGTAGTGGGGATCTAGGCAGTCCCATCTCAGAGATGGTCGGATCGGGGCCCAGTGAGATGGAGTGCCTTGCTTGAAGAGAGTGAGTGGTCAAATGGAGATGTGAATGCACGTCTTCTGGTTCTAGTGTTCTTTCTTGGCTTTTTCATAAATAATGGTACTTTATTATTGCATTATTATAATAGATATAAACCCTTAAGAACACAGTGGATGAAATGCGAATTTTTCAACATCCCTCATTTTATTGCCTTTCCCTCGCAAAGTGCTCAAACAGGACCCTTAAGTGCATCTAACAGAATGTAATATTCTATTATTTTTTCCCAATTACTTTTATTTTATTTTTTTCAGTGTTCCAAGACTCATTGTTCACGTACCACACCCAGTGCTCCATGCAATACGTGCCCTCCTCAATACCCACCACTAGGCTTGCCCAAC
>JAPYYM010001839.1:0-12994 GCA_028534135.1 Potos flavus
AAAAAAAAAAAAAAAAAAAAAAAAAATCTCCATACCTTAACATGATCACAGCTGATATAAATAATTTAGAAATTTTTCTGAAGTTCCTTATGAAAAGAATTGTAACTCTTGAACTGGTAATTGCTCATCTTTTTCATTTAGCATCATTTTATAACTCCTTTTTTAATATGGTCATATAATCTCATAACTATTATTTTTTATGAGCATTAAATTTTTTATTGGATAGATATAATTATGAAACTATTTCCCTCTTTATGGACATAGTGGATTTCCTCAACATTTTAGCTAAAGTAAATGATGCGGTTTCTGTCCTCTTGCAAAGGAATCTCTGCTTCCCTGTATCTTCTATACTCTCAGATGAAGCCACAGCACCCATTCTTTCCACTTCTGTTGCCAGTCTCCTGCCTGGGCACCTCCTGTGGCATCTTGGAGGGTGGACGACCCCTTCTCTCTCCCATATTTTCAACCCTTTAACACTTCCAGCCATGTTTAAGGCTCTGCTATCCTAAAACCTCCCCCCTCCCGACCTTGAGTGCACTTATGATCCCACCTAGTATCCCTCTCCTCACCCCCATGTTGCGTCCCAGGGTATTCTGGCTTCTGTCTCCTTTCTTCTATTGGAATTGCTCTTGCAGATGCCCCTGGATAGCTCCTCCGGACCTTACTCTTTGTGCATCTTTAGGCCTCTGCTTCTCTACCTGACTTCATTGGCCTCCATGATGTTGCTATCTTAGTCCCTCTCCAACCTCTCTGTGCCTTGATCTCCATCCCCTTGTACTGGACTGTCTCACCCATTCCTGCATGTTGGTGCTCCCAAGGATCTCATCGTTGGCCCTTTTATCTTCTCACTTTAGAGACTGTCTTTCTCTGCATTTCAGTCATTTTCAGTTTCAACCACTCTCAGTAGTTACTAACCTCTATTACCACCTTGAATCATTCTCCTAAATCTTATTCAGACTCCATCCTTTCAATTTACAAATACTTGTCAAGAGCTTTATGTGTGCTGGGATTTGCTCTAGATTGGCTTCAAAAATGAGTAAAGGACGGTCTCTGAAACTCATATGTGCATTTTCTGTTGGACATCTCCCCTTGGGTGATGCACACACGTTCTATGACTTCTCTCCTGCCCAGACCAGCTCCCATGCTTGTGCTTAGTGACTGGTATCACCTCCAGCTAGGTGCCCAAGCCAGAGACTCAGGGCTTATCCTAGACTAGCTCTAACCTCAATCTCTATATCCTGTGACTCTGTCAGTGAATGTTTCTGAATCTATACATTGACCCTTTCCCCTCCCACTGTAGCCCCATCCTTGGCTCTCATCTCCTATCTATTATTTTGTAGTTACCTTTCTTTCATTCCTTTTTTTTTTTTTTTTTTTTAAGAGAGAGAGTGTGTGTGCATGGGGGGCAGAGGGAGAGGGAGAGAGAGAATCTTAAGTGGGCTCTGCACTGATGCAGGGCTTGAACTCATGACCCTGAGATCATGTCCTGAACTGAAATCAAGAGTTGGATGTTTAACTGACTGAGCCACCCAGGTGCCTCTGAGGTTACCCTTTAAAGGACTTGGGAGCCTTTAGGATGTTCCTAACCACAAACCTGGCTACATCATCCCCTGGTTGAAACTTCTGATGGCTTCCTATTGCCTATGGGGTACACTTCAAGTGCTGTCCTGGGATATCCAAGTTCCCTATTCTACTGGGGATATCCAAGGGCATCCTGGCCCTTGCTCACCCCTTTAGCTATTTTTCTGCCACTCTGCATCTTACACTCTATGCTTGATAACACTGACCTCTTGGAGTTTAGCCATCTGAATTGCTTAATAGAGGCATTACTCCCTCTACCTGAAATCCCTTATACTCAGGTCTCACTTCTGCAGTTCAGTTTTTTCTTTAAATCTAACCTCAGGCTTCATCATTTCAGAAAGCCTTGCCTGGTCTCCTCATCCCCATCTCATGGGCTGGGTCACTCCAGGTTCTGTGCACTCCTAGCAGCCTGTACGTGTCGTCTTCACTATATACATCACACTGTTTATCTGTTCACATGTCGGTCTTCCTGAGGAATCCAAACAAATGTTGAACAAATTAATTTAAAAAATACCATGTCTGTACCTAGAAATTCTTTGTTAGGGGCTGATCACTCTAGTTCAGAATAATTTGTGCAGTTTCCCACCATTAAACCAGGGGAGAAATGTGTCCACAGGATCATCCAAAATCCCCAGTTGGGCCAAGAATTGGGATTTCACCTTTGACCTCCTGACTTCCCATTTTAGGCACTAACTTTTTGACCACAGCAAAGCTCCCAGAACTTTAAGGCTCTGGACAAACTCTCTGCCCCACAGATTAATTTTAGAGTCATTGAAATTCTGCCAGCTCTGGGGGCAATGATTGGGAGCCAGGCTGACAACCAGCAAAGGAGGAAATTGCTCTGTGTCTATTTCAAGATGAGAGAGTTGTAACCACGGTCCCTCCCCCAGTGATGCTATTCGAAAAAACATAAATTTAATACTTTCATGAAACTCAATCTTCTAACCATAAGAGTTTCAGGGCTCTCTTTGATGTTCAGGAAAAGTAGCTCGGTGCCAATGTCTTTTGCACATATGGTGTGAAAGCCTCCTTGCACATAAACTCAGCATCTTGAGTCCCTAACTATCTGGAATGACTACTTAATATTTGTTGCAATAACTTAACAAGTATTTATTCAGTGCCTGATATGTTCAAAACACATCGTGTTGCTGGAGAATGAGTACAGACTTCTGGGTCAGATGAAAGGGTATTCACGTCTTATCTTGGCTGGACATCATTGCCAAGCCCCTCTTCCCCCTGAGCTTTGGTTTCCTCATGTGTGAAATGGGTTTGGAATATTTACCTTTCAGGGATAGAGGAAGGATTTCGTGAGGTAGATAAGAAAAGAGCCTGCCTAGAACACAGTACCTGGTGCATAAATGTTCATTTAAGGGAGAAACTAGGAGAACCCAGTTTCCTACAAATGTAATTTGAGTTGACAAGTTGAGGCTTTTATCTGACTGCAAGTAGCATGGAAAACCATTAGGGATGCATCAATTAGAAATGTATTTGGCTTCAGGACACAGAAACCAGTGGTGAGCCAGTAAATGATTAACAAGTGACTCTCTGGGGACAAATAAAATGCTGATTTGTAGTTTTTGTTGATTTTCATGGTGGAAATATTCCCACCATGACTGACTTCAAGCTCCCATTGTGATGTCACCAAATGTGGAGTTGGGAAGATATATAGTATCAGGTATAGTGTGTTCTATGGTGTATGCTATGGAGTTGGGATATGCATTCTATCCCCACATTCAGATACGATACGTGTCTATAGCCTCATGAGCATAGATAATAGCCAAATTTGTAACATACTTGGGAATTTATGAGTTTTGAATATTTATTCCTTTTTAACAATTTATTTGAATGTAAGATTATATAACTTAATTTTTAATAATGTCTGAGTTTAACTGGCCCACGAAGTTTCTGGAACTTTAACAGTATACTCTCAGGAGCTGGTTCAGTCAGCTCCAGCACACTATTGCACCAAGTCTTAACTCTAGTGACTTCAACACTCATGTTTTATTTCTCTCATGTGACCAGAAGTTCAGAGATGGGCAGCTTACTGCTGGTAGCTCAGTGAAGTCATCAGGGACGCAGACTCTCTCCGCTCCACCATCTTGAGTATGCGCTCTTCATCTTCATGAGTGTTGCTGCAAGACTGCAAGATGGCTGCTATTCATCCAGACTCCATATTCACATTCCAGGCAGCAAGAAGGGGGTAGGAGAAAAAGGGTGACATGTGTTTATTTGGGAAGAGACACTATAGTTTCCAATTGGCTGCTGTAACAAATTATCACAAGTTTAACACAAAAACAACGGTGGCTAAAACCAACACAAATTTATATAGTTCTGGAGGTGATATAGTTATATAGGTCTGGAGGTCAGAAGTTCTTAATGATTCTCACCCGGCTCAAGTTGAGGGGTCGGTAGGGCTGTGTTCTTTTGTGGAGGCTCTAGGGGAGAATCCTTTCCCAGCCTTGGAGGTCACTGTGTTCCTTGGCTTGTGGTCCCATTCTGTGCTCAAAGCCAGCAATGGCCAGCTGGGTCTCTCTCTCTCCTCACGTCACTCTGACTTTGCTCTTGTTGTCACATCTCCTTCTCCTCTGAATCGCCTGCCTCCCTCTTTCACCTATGAGGACCTTGTGGTAACATTGGGCCTACTGGATAATCCAGAATAATCTCCACATATCACAATCCTTACCTTCATCCTATCTGCAAAGTCCCTTTTGCCAGAGAAGGTAAAATTCACAAGTTCCAAAGACTAGGATGAGAACAGCTTTGGGGGCCATCGTCCTGCCCACCACAGACACCTTCCCCAGGGGCTTTTTCATACCTTCCACTGATTGGAGCTGAATGTCACAAGACCATCCTGATTACAGGACAGGCCAGCAGGTCAAGTTTTAGCTTTTAGAACAACATGGAAAATATGAATAAGTAGGTGGTGCCTGGAAATAACAGCGGGGTCAGCCAACCAACACTGTCTGCCCCATTGGGAAATAATTAATAAATAGCCAGGCAGGTCTATCTAGAATTCTGCTCTTTGACTCAATGTAATTATTATTATTATTGTTATTTAAATAGCCTGCTCTCCTAAATTAGTAATTGGCAGGTTTACTCTATGAACATTGTTCAAGCTTATTTCCTTGCTCGCTTTCTTTTTCTCTCTTCTCTCTCTTCCTCTGTGGGCTTAACTCAGGCTTCCAGCCTGTCTCCTGACACGTAATAGACGAAGGAGATGAATTTCTGGGCTCACTTTTGTGTCTTACCCAGGGCGGGTAAGAGGTTGCCCACTCTTCTCTTCAAGTCAGGGATGTGGTAATAGGATGTAGCATTATGGCCAGTTGTCTTCACCGATCCACCATTAACCTTGTTAGGAAATTTATCCCACATGGCTTGCCTATCCGTTTTTCAATTGTTCAGACACTGTAATGGGACGGGTTGGTGGGCAAGGGGTCAGATAACCCCAGGCATCTGGTAGTGAGATATGGTGACATGGAGAGTAGAGTTACCTCCAGGGAGGAAGGACTTCACGGTGTAAGGGGACACAATGGCTCCTCATTGGCTTTACCACAGTACCAGAATTTTTCCACATCACAGAAAATATGTCGTAGAAAAGTTCGTAACTGGGAGACCGGTTCATCCCCAATTTGCCCACAGCAAAGACGACAGAACCCAAGAGAAAACAGTCTTGTGGTGGTATCACTTGGGTAAATCTTCAGGAGGTAAGCACTGGAAGTTAGAATACAGACGTGTCACTCAGTATCCCTGAAATGTCAGAATTTACCACCCTTGGAAGCTTTGTTTGGCTTAGAAACTTCTAGGCCTCTTCATTTTGGTGAAGATAGCTGATGTGACAGTGCATCTCTGAAGTTAAGCTACAGTAGCTGTGTTTTTTATAATTTAAGTATTTTTGTCCTCCCTTTCCCCTCCCAGTCCTGATTATGTCTATTTTGCTAACTTTACATGTCTACGTGCTTCACCAGCCTTTGGGGCCAACAGGTGAAATAAAAATAAGTGTGAAAATGAAAAGAATGGGCAAGCAAGAGGCAAGCTAGCAAATCAGCTCTGGGCGTCCAAGGGAAGCCAGGACAGTCAGGGGCCAGCGGACCGAGAAGCCACAGAAAGCAGGAGGCAATTTGGATAAACACTTGATGTCTCTATATGGTGCTGAGGTCGGACGAGGCCCGGAAGGAATTTCGGGGAAGAGATATTATAGACTAAGAACTTCCTTTTTGAGACTCTCTAAACAAGGGCTTCATATGCATATGGAGTGGTGTGGTTTTTTTTTTTTTGCTGCCGCTTCTCCTTTTTGTAAACCGCATGTGCTGCATAAATGAGGCCAGCATCTTCCAGATGCAGCTGATCAGGCTGAGAAGCTGGCCGAGGATCCCCGGGTCCCCCTGCACCAGGCTCCATGCCTCTGCTGGCTCCCTCAGCCGCGGGCGCGACATGGCAGGGGCCCACCACGTTGACGCTGATGTCCCATTTTTCTTTGTCCCTTCCTGTTCTCTGCCACATGGTGGTAGCCTGGGTTGTACAAGATCTCGTGAATCCACTTATTCATGGCTGCCAATGGGAGCCTTTGGAGTGTAAACTTTATTCATCCGGGTGATTTAAGGCATGTCTTGGTGACAGGGCATCCATCTTCCCAAATGGTGTGGGGCCAGCAAAAGCCACAGACGCTCCACCTCATTATATGATCATTGTTCAAAGACATGTGGGAAGTATGGAAAGTACAGGCTCTTTAAAAAAAAAAAAAAGTGGTAAAATCTATATAGCGTAACACTGACCATTTTAATCATTGTTAAGCATACAGTTCAGTGGCATTAATATATTCATATTGCTGTTCAACCATCACCACCCACCATCTCCAGAACTTTCCCAGCTTCCCAAACGGAAACTGTGTTCCCATTAAGCAATCGTTCTTCACTCCCCCGCTCCCTCACCTCTGGCCACCGTCTCTCTCTAGGAATGTGGTCACTCTAGGTATATCTTGCAGTATTTGTCCCTTCGTCCCCATTTCCTTTCACTTCAAGGTTCATCTGTGTTACAGTGTGTGTCAGCGCGTCGTTCTTTTTTTTTATGGCCACATCATATTCCTCTGTATGTATACATCCTATTTTGTTTCTCCATTCATCCGCTTGTGAAGTGGTGTCTCATTGTGGTTTTGATTTCTGTTTCCCTGAAGATGAGTGACTTTGAGTATCTTTTCATGTGCATAATGCCCATTTGCACCTCTTCTTTGGATAAATGTCAATTAATGTCTTTTGCTTCATTTTTAACCAGGTGGCCTATTTCTGGTTGTCAATTTGTATATGGTACAGATTCTTGAATAACAGATCAGGGAACAGTGATAACTGTGACATTTAAAGGATTCACTCACCAGAAAACAGGCCTGCCCACCCTTCCCTCATTTTAGGTTAAGATTTTTAAAGTTTTATTTCCATCATGTTGTGTCTGGAATATTCCAATCTCGTTTCATCACCTTGGCAATCACTGGGTATTTTGGTTAAAAGCTATCTGTGTAGATGGTGTAGCCTTGTTTTAGAATGAAGGGAATCTAGAGAGAGGAGAGGTAGAAATCTGGCAGCTGATCTCTTTGACTCTATAATGTTGACTTGGACAGAGGGCCCAAAATGGTAGAACCTGACCCAAGATTTCCATGTTCTAATTATCTTTACCAAATGTTGGGCAAAGCTCCATTTGGCCTACCTCACTGGCACTTTTGCCCATGCTGTCTTGGGGGAAAATAGGGCGGCTTTCTAAATAAAATGCCATGAAATGTAAAAAAAGTAAAAATAAATAAATAAATAAATAAATAAATAAATAAAGCCATTCTGCTTTCTGCCAGGGGTGGGGGTTGTTGAGAGTGGGAAGAGAAGAAACTCCAGCCTCCGAGTACCCCACAGAGTCTTCCAGAGAACCCCAAGAAGTGGCTACATCTTATGTCCTCCAGGACTTGCCCTCTTGGCATTGTGAGGCTTCAGCTTTGTTCCT
This sequence comes from Potos flavus, assembly GCA_028534135.1. Lineage (NCBI taxonomy): Eukaryota > Metazoa > Chordata > Mammalia > Carnivora > Procyonidae > Potos > Potos flavus. The sequence goes on from JAPYYM010001839.1 coordinate 7,561, forward strand.
CTGCCACTCTTGGTTTCTAGAACAGTATGTCTTCTGGGCACGGCTTGTTGAAGCTTGCACTAGGGCTGCTGAGAGCCCCCCCCCGCCCCCCCACCCCCCCCCCCCAGCTCCTGCTCAAGACAGCTGAAACTGGCCTCAAACACGTCAAGTCCAGTCGGTGCCCCTCCTCTTGGCATTAAGGTTGCAGGTAACCTTGTCCTGAAGCTGTCCCATTCTTCTGGCTCCGGTTTATATTTCCATGGCAACTCTCTTACCACAAATCTGCCTCGAGCCCTGTGTACAGGACCTCCAGGCTTCTGTCTAACTGACAGCATGAGCTGCACCCAGACCCACCCTACTGATGCAAACACGTTGCTCTTTAGTCAGAGTTGCGTGCAGGAACTCATAGGGTAAGGTTTTCTCTACCATGATACTCTTATCTCTCTCCCTTATTAAAATAAATGAGCACTGGGTGTTACACGCAACTAATAAATTGTTGAACACTACATCAAAAATTAATGATATTATTCATGGAGGACATTAGGAGAAGGAAGGGAAAAATGAATGGGGGGAAGTCAGAGGGGGAGATGAACCGTGAAACAAACTGAGGGTTTTTGGAGGGGAGGGGGATGGGGGGATGGGTTGGCCCGGTGATGGGTATCAAGAAGGGCATGTATTTCATGGAGCACTGAGTGTTATACACAAACAATGAATCATGGAACACTACACCAAAAACTAATGGGGTACTGTATGGTGACTAACATAACATAATAAAAAAAAAAAAACCACAAAAAACTAATGATGTATTATATGTTGGCTGAGTGAACATAATAAAAAATGGGAAAAAATTAAAAAATAAAGTGTAAATATAAAGTAAAAAATATATATTAAGAAATATATATATATCTTGTTGATGGGGCATCTGCGTGGCTCAGTCGGTTAAGCATCCAACTCTTGATCTCAGCTTGGATCTTGATCTTGGGGTCATGAGTTCAGGCCCCTTGTTGGGCTCCACGCTGGGCTAGGAGCCTACTTTAAAAAATACATATATATATTTATATATTTATAAATATTTATAATTTATAATATTTATATATAAATATTTATATTTATATATAAATATTATAAATATAAATATATAAATATAAAATATTTATAATTTATAAATATAATTTATAATTTATAAATATATATTATATAATATATATTAATTATAAATTATAATATATATAAATTATAAATATTTATATATTTATAAAATATTTATATTAAAAGATATATATCCATTCCCTCTCGGGCCCCACTGGGCCTCCATCATTGCCAGTTGTGAAGAAACCTCAGGGTGAGCACAGAGGAGGCTCAGACTAGGATTCCAGTATATTATTTTGAAGAGAAAGACACTATATTTCAGCTACAGTTTTTCATCCATTCATTTGCTCTGGAGATGATTCTAACACAAAGGGACTTCCATGGTTCAGATTGTAAGGTCTGCATTTTTTCCTCTAATGAGAATATTCCCATGTATTTGGGCATTGTATCTTAAAATGTTTGGCTCTGTTTTCGAGTATATAAATATATCCCGATGAATACATTCATTTCCCAGTCCTCCCAGGGAGATCGCTGAACCTAGAGAATTTAATCGAATTTCGAGTCTTCCTGGAATAACTCAAAGAACAGCCATTAAAGGGGCATGGGATGCACTGATTATTCTGCTAGGCTCCTCTGTGTACGATTTTAAGAAACAACTCCGGTGGAGTAGAACCCAAAGCTAGGCAGTGTAACATTGGGACTCACAGATGGGGGAAGGCAAAGTGCTGGGCTCATTGAGGAAGTGTTTCCTTTTTTGACCTGGCTTTAAATGGTGTTATAATCAAAGATGGAAGAAACACTCGTGGTTAATTTAACAGATCCGTTAGCGAAAGGACCTTTGGACACACATCCAGACTTTTCATTATATAAATAGGGAAACCACTCGAATGGGGAAAATGACTTGCTTGAACTCAAATCCTAAGAGCCAAATGTCACTTGTCCATCATCTGTGGCCAAATAAGTCCATGCGGGTAGTTCTGAATCATAGTTATTATCCTCGGACTGTTTGTAAATGGTTGTTACTGACTAGTAATGACTCGTGGTATTTACCTTTCCAGGGTCTAACATTTTAACATGTAGCAGAAACTTGATGCACAGGAGGAAGGTTTTGATGGTAAAATCGGCTCTACTCTAAGACCATCTAGAAAACGGGGAGCACAGGGCTCTTTACCTAGGATCCTTGGAAGGACTTCAAACTCTGATATTACATGAATTATTTTATGCACGGGTAGGTATGTGTGTTTTCTTTAGGGAGAGGATCTGTTTACCCTGGACGCTCTTGGTTGTATAAGACAGAAACCTTGAGCATAAAGGTAATTTATTGGCTTATTTTTCACGGGCTCATACCCAGGGCACTAATAGCTTCCAGAATGGCTGAATATGGTTATTCTGTTTCTCTTTTTCCACCTCTCAATTCAGCTTGCCTGTCACTTCATTCTGATTTGGGGTTCTTTCTACGTGGTAGACAAAAAAGCCATCAAGCACTCCACGCTCACCCCTCCCAGATTAGTACTCCCAGATGGTGAGAGAGTGACTCTCAGTCCCCTGCATGGGTCACACAGACATGTCTTCACCATTACCTGGCAGTAGGGCCTCGAGCCACCCTGGTTGATCAACCTGGGTCACCCGTTTGCACCCTATCTGTACACCCTGATATAGACAGTCTTACAGAGCCACATGGGGGGAGGAGGTCCACACAGGCGCCCGAAGGAGGGAGCCAGGAAAGCACGTGGAACATGGACTGTGTCACTCACCAGATTCTCAAAGTGTCTGTGATCCAAGGTGGGTTTGGGAATACCGCCTGTTGTGAGTGTTGCTTCCGAAAGGCAGTTATTTGGGGACAGAAAGTCTAATGGAATTTCTGGGCAGTGGCTGTTTGATTTAAAAGAGGATGTTTACTATTATAACATACTTTTATATTTGGAATACTAAAAAGCAAAACAAAACAACCCAGGGTATTGCTTTGTTAATGCAAATTCCTGAAAGTGGAGCTCAACAAAATCTTGGTTGGCGGTGGTACTTGGAAGACAGAAGTGATTCTTTTTATTTTATTATTTTTTTAATTTAATTTTATTTTTTCGGTGTTCCAAGATTCATTGTTCACGCACCACACCCAGTGCTCCATGCAATACATGCCCTCCTCAATACCCACCACCAGAGTGATTCTTAAGGATACGAGGGAGAGAGGGTTGAGCCCCCAGAGGGAAGAGTTTCAAATTCTCCACTGGGCTTGGGCTACCCCTTACCTTTTGGGGTCTGTGTTCAAATGCTATCTGGTCAGTGGGATTTTTTATGAGTGAACACTCTGTTTCAAACCGCCCTCACCTCCGCCTTCTGGGCCTTGCCCATCCCCCACCTCTGCTTCATTTGTCATCTTGGCGTTCGCTCATCAGCATCCGATAGACTATGTATCTTACTTGTTTCGCTTTTACTGTGTGTGTCCCCCCACTGAATCCCACGAAGGTAGACTGGTTTGCCTATTGTGTTCCAGGCTGTATCCTTAGCACCTGGATTCTGCTTGGCACCTAGGAGACACTCAGTTGGTGGTTGTTGAACAAGGGAGTCTCCTTACCCGCGCATAACCACAGGTAACACTTTCTCGTTTTCTTCTTTTATACATATGTAACATAGCTCTCTATAGGAACTTAGATTCTCTTTTTTAAATTTAAAATTTTTCTACTGGGCCTGAAGGAGTGCACCTCAGTGGAAAATAAAACAAAGATGTACATTTTTTTCTGAGGACTTCAGGTGTGGTGGGAGGGGTGAGGAGAGCATGGTATCTAGCACTTGGCTAGTCTTCTGGATCTGCCTCCTGCTGGGGACTCTTGCTGGTGTCCGAAGGCAGCAAAATGTAACAATAAAATAATAGCCTTTTTTTTCTCTTAAAGATTTTATTTATTTGTCTGAGAGAGAAAGAGCGTACACAAGTGGTGGGGGGAGGGGCAGAGGGAGAGGGAGAAGCAGGGAGCCTGCTGCGGGACTCGATCTCAAGACCCTGAGATTATGACCTGAGTCCAAGGCAGATGCTTAGATGCTTAACTGACTGAGCCACCCAGGAACCCAAAACAATAGTCTTCACTGCACATCCCTGAAACATCTGAAAGATGTCACTTAAAGAGACAAAGTCAGGTGGGTGGTAGATTTTCCTCTATCTTAGACCCTCCCAGGCTGGGAGGGGGCCAGCGCGGGGGTCTCCTGCTTCTGGGGCAGGAAGTGGCAGAGATGTCACCTGACCAGGCCCTACAGGAGAAGATGACATGGGAGGCTCTGTCCCTCAGCCAAGAGGACTTTGTTGCCAGCTAACAGTCTATGTGTTCTCAGGCACACAGGGGACACTGCGTGGAGACTTTCTGGAGGGATTGGGAGGAATTAGGAAGCAGGAGCTCCGGGAGAGCCTGACAATTCTGTTTTTTCACTGTGATTGTGGACTCTGTTTTGCTCTCAGGCTGCAACAGCCTGAGAAGCCACAGGTTACACCTCTGCTGCCTCCAGTCCGTGGTTGCAGAGACCATTACAGCGACCCTTTCTGTCCTCTGTGCTAAAGGGACAATGTCAGTAAAGATTTAGCACGGCTGTCACTACTGCTGGCAACGGCCATGTATCGTATTCACCGAGTTCTTGTTTTTTCAGCCTTAGCCTTTGTGTGGCTCTAATTCAGTGGTAAAGACAAATCATAATGAGAAATGTTAAATCTGATGCTAATACTTGTTGATGAAATAGTGATCTAGAACGACATCGTCTAACAGAACTTTCTGTGTTGTCCACTGTGGTAGCCATGAGCACGTGGAATGTGGCTAGTGTGACCTAAGAACTGAACTTCTAAGTTTATTAAATTCTCATCAATTTGAATTTTTAAAAATTATGTTATGTTGGTCACCATACAGTATCATCAATTTGAATTTAAAATTTTGGCAGCCTTGTAGTGATGAGCACAGACGTTGTATATAAGTGTTGGATCACTATATCGTACACCTGAAACTAATATTACACTGTATGTTAACTAACTGGAATTTAAATAAAAAGTTAAAAAAAATTTGGTAGCCACATACAGTAGATCTAGAATATGCTTTTCAAAAGACTATCATCAAAAACAAAACACACGATTTAAATGAAAACTTAATCCTCAGAGAACAGCAGTCTAGATGACATCTTGATTTAGCCCTTCCATACTTTTGCTTTCGCTTTGCTCATTATGGGATGACTTTGATGACCAACCCTTGATATTTAGGAAGGGATAGCAGGAACAGGGTAGACTTCTCATATCCGCCATCGGTAAGAGATTGATCCTCTGGGTATGTTGAACCAGTTTCTAAGCCTCAGAGACTAAGGACCAGACTCTGGCCCTGATGCATTCCCAAAGGCCGTG
>JAPYYM010001840.1:0-12992 GCA_028534135.1 Potos flavus
ATGGATAAAGAAGAAGTGGTATATATATATACAATGGACTACTATGCAGCCATCAAGAGAAATGAAATCTTGCCATTTGCAATGACGTGGATTGAACTAGAGGGTATTATGCTAAGCAAAATAAGTCAATCAGAGAGAGACAATTATCATATGATCTCTCTGATATGAAGAATTTGAGAGGCAGGGTGGGGGGGTCATGGGTAGTGGGGGAGGGAAATGAAACAAGATGGGATCTGGAAGGAGACAAATCATAAGAGACAAACTCACGAAACAAACTGAGGGTGGCTGGGGGTAGGGGTGGGTAGGGATAGGGTGGCTGGGTTATGGACATCGGGGAGGGTATGTGCTATGGTAAGTGCTGTGAAATGTGTAAGCCTGATGATTCACAGACATGTATCCTTGGGCAAATAATATATTATGTGTTAATAAAAAATAAAAAATATAAACACATGTCATGTGACTGATAGTGTTTAATCACACTTCCGTGAGTACATGTATGTTATATATGATAGTCCACATTTAAATATCTCACATAATCTCTTGGGATGTTCTAGCTTTTTATTTACTTCTACTCAGCTTGGAACAAGTCTATTTCGATTGGTTTTATAGACACAAAATATCAGAATACTAAATCATACAACAATGAAATATTTTCTTGCTGACAAAAACAATGAGAGAGGCGCCTGGGTGACTCAGTGGGTTAAAGCCTCTGCCTTTGGCTCGGGTCGTGATCTCAGGGTCCCAAGATTGAGACCTGAATTGGGCTATCTGCTCGGCAGGGAGCCTACTTCCCTCTCTCTCTTGCCTGCCTCTCTGCCTACTTGTGATCTCTCTCCTCTCTGTCAAATAAATAAATAAAATCTTAAAAAAAATCAGAAAATAACCAAGTTTCACTGAAAGGGAAGTAATTAATTCATTATTAGTATTTTCAATGTCATAATAGTTGTCATTTAAATCTCTTTGGGGCAAAGTAAAGATAATTATTTACATTTTGAATAGTGCTTTACAACATACAGAGCCTGCTGTATCTATTATCTCATTTAGGCTTATTACCAGTTATGTGAAGTAGACTGAACAGAGATTATTATCAGTATTATATAAATAAAGAAGGTGAAGTTCAGAGAAAACAGATAACTTTTCCCATATCATTTGATAATAAGTGACGAAGCTACCGAACAGGACTCAGATTTTCTAACTCAAGGTTAATGCATTTTCCCCCCACTACACTGTAATCATGGACTGGAAAAAAAAAAAAAAAAGCCTCATAAGGGTTATTTTATTTTTCCAATAGTTTAGCTCCATAAGTAAATTTTACTCTAAAAGTTCAGATGTAATGAGTGCTACCTTATATGTTCCATAATGTATAAGAAATTGATTTCAGAAACTGTATGACAAATTTTCAAATAATTCTGCATGGCAGAAAAATTCAGAATACTGTTAGATGTATTGCTCTCCACCCCAAATAAAAGCATTTGCGTACTTCAAAGCACAATATTGCTGCCATTATCCACTTACTATGTACTATATTAAGGCTGTTTTTTCTAAAAGTCTCAGGAAAAACACAACTAAATGGTACCCTGAAACTGGAAGCTGAAACTACAATTGTCTTATTCATAGGGTTGCCAGTTTTAGAAAATGAAAATACAGGATACTCACTTAAATCTCAATTTCATATAAATGGTGGATAATTTTTAAAACATATGTACCCTAAAAAGTACATGGGCTACACTTGTACTAAAAAATTTACTCATTTATCTGAAATTCGAATTTAACCAAGTGTCTATATTTTATCTAGCAAACCTACTGAATTCAGTGATCACCATTTCACATAGACTGGATTTAGCAAAATTTTTCTCTTTCTTTTTATGGGTGTCTCTAGAAGCATACCCTTCATGTGAGCCATCTTTCTAGTCCATGTGTATTATGATTAGAGTTTTAGTAGTCACATTCTTGGTTGTAGAAACGTAGTAGTCTCTAGTTATCAGGAAAGCTACAGGAATGGTGTACTAGAATAGGTACAGATTTAAATCTGTATAAATTTGGGTCTTATTTCCTATTTGAGTTTTTCCAAGTGATAGTTATGTGAACTTGCAAAAGAAATTTAATTTCTCTGAGTCTCAGTTGCTTCTTCTAAAAATGAGAACTAAAATTACCTATCTTATAGGTAATAAAATAGTGTGATGATTTTGCACAACTATGATTATAAACTGTTTAGCAACATGTTTCTCATCAGTAGACACCCAAAATGTTAGTTAAAGAAAAACCAAAACAGTTTCCTGTGGACAGATACTTGATGTATCTATATATGTTTTGTTAGATATTAATATGTAAGTTAAGATTTATCATGTCTTTTTTATCAGTGAGTAGAGTCTGAATGAAAATGAATTAGTCATTATTATAAATACCAGATAACTTAGAAATTACCCATTACAGAAATCAATGTTATCAGCCTGCCATATTACTTTGCCAAGTGGTTAGGTTGTTTAAAAGTCTAAGGATATTAAGATGAAAGAATTTATATGTGAAATATATTTCACAAATATTCACATATATATTTGTGAAATATATATATGAGATATATAAATTTATATATTTATTGTAGATAAATATATAGATACATATATATTTATATCTTTGGAAACAAATGATAGTACGCATGTTTTATTGCTAATAATTCTTTTTGGATAAGTCTCGCTCATCCACCTATGTTTGGGCAACTCCTTGATTGTCAAATGTACAACCATTTGAAATCAGTCTATTTAAGAGATGAGTAGTTAGTAGGCTCTAAAGAATAAGATTTAAATAATTTTCGTAGTGAAAATAAATGGGGGGGGGCAGCCTTGAGGTCTAGAAGACTATCAGCAAAAAGTAGGCTGGGAAAAAAAAACCAGAGGTCATGTTTTCAGATGTTATAGCTGTCCACCTGAACAGATTCACAGCTGAAACAATTCCTGATGGAGCAGTGAGGTGGAACTCAGGTGGGGGTTTTCCAAGTTCACTTGGGTGAATAAAAGTCTTTTCATTGAAAGAATGAATGCCAAAGCCTCAAGCCAACATACTGATCTTTTGCAGACCTCTAAGATATCCTGTCCCTCTTGTTTTGAAAAGGATGGCTGAAGATGATCAGGGAGCCAATAGGTGTCACCCAATTTCCCTTCCAGTTATCCTGCCACATCTTTCTTTTCCTTTATAGAAACAAACAAACAAATGAACCTGAAAGAGTTGTTTATTTATACTCCTCACAACTAGTGAGGACTCTCTTGAGTCCATTCCAGTTGGATTAGCTGTCCACGGAAACTGATCCTTTCATAGTTGCTAATGACCTCATATGCAATGATCATTTCTCTGTCCTCATCTAATTTGACTTTGCACAGCATTTGTCAGTTTATCACTTTCTCCTCCTTAAGACACTTTGCCACTTTACTTCTAGATTACTACACTCACCCAGTTTTCTTCCTATTTGCTGTGATTCTTTCTTCTTTTCTAGTTTTTTAAATCTTAGTCTAAAAACAAGGTGTCACCCTAGAGCTTAGTCTTCTTTCCTAGCTATACTTATGTCCTTGGTAATCACATACAGTCTTAAAGCTTTAATTATAATCTACATCCTGATGACTCAAAAATTTTATCCCTGGCTCAGACCTCTTCTCTGAACTCCAGACACCTGTACTCAATTATTTATTGGACATCTTTACATCTTTGTCTAATAGCCACTGAGGCTTAACACATTCAAACCCAGTTCCCAATATTCCTCCTCCGAAGGTTTTTCTTCCTAAAGTCTTACCCACCTGAGTTAATTTCAGTTAATTTTGTGAAAAGTCTTAACTTCACCCATGATGCTCCACATTCTCACACACTTCAACTCTGTTCCATCAGCAAATCCTGTTGGCACTCACTGAAAAATATATACAGAATTTGACATTTCTACTACTTCACTGCCATTACCTTGGTCCAAGCCACCATAATCTCTTTTTTGAATTAATAAAATAACATTTTTAATTGAACACCTTGCTTTCATTCTTAATCTCTTGTAGACTTTTCTCCACACAGCACAAAGAGTGATCTTCTTAAAACCTAGTCATATAATGTCACTCCTCCTCTCAAAAGCCCTGAAACAAATAATACATTATATGTTAATTTAAAAAACTAAAAAAAAAAAAAGAGCCTCAAATGGCTTTCCATTGTAAGTCAAAGTTCTTAGAAATTACACAAGCTGTCCTTCTTTTCCTCTGATATTATTTCTTATTATTATTCCCTAGTTCTCTCCAAAATGCACCTTCCTCTGTTTTTTGAATATATCTGTTATGTTCTTAACTTAAGTGCCTTCATACTTATAATTACTTCTATCTGGGATGCTCTTCTTCCAGACAGCTGCATGGTTCATTCCCTCACTCAATGCACATATGTCTCTGGGTCAGTGAGGCCTTATTTTGCCATCATATCAAACATGAAAAATTTACCCCATTATTTCAAATTTTTATTCTCTGCTTTATTTTTTTCTCATTCCGTACGATACTCTAACACATTATACATTATTTATTCATCCTGTTTAGTGTAGGTTTTTCCAAGCAGAATATAAGTTCCACACATACAGAGACTTTTCTCTGCCTTTTTTTTTTTTTTTTCTATTGTTTTCCTGAGTCTGGAATAATGCGTGAGACACAGTAGGCTCTAACTTGTTTAATAAACTAATGTATGTATTATTTTATTACTTTTATTTCCTTTCCTCCACTCTATTTCTTTTTATTGAATGCTATTGATAGTGTTTTAGAACTTGTGGATGTATGTTTTATGCCTATTAATGTTTCTCTTTTGTTCCAATAGACTGCATTCAAGGAGAATTGCCTGCTTCAAGCTTCTGGTTCACTGATGCATTGACTTGCTCTTGCTCTCCTATTTAGCAAGTTCCTTGATTAAAAAAAAATTTGATAATAATTTTCAAACCTTAAATCTTGTATTTGTGAAGTGACTTCATGTTATCCTGTTCCAGAAATTACAGATCATCATAGAAACTTTGTTTTAGAAATGCATAATCAATGAATCTTGGAACACTGAAAAAAAGAAGAAGTTCTACCTCTGATTACAGAATACTTCAAATACAGAGCATTTTAAATGAAAATTCTGACATTAATTAACATTGAAGAATGAGTCATCTTTTAAAAATAATGCACTTACTCTAAGTGAAGCTGAAGACTCAGGGGTCAAGACTTTGAAATATCACCTTTGCATAAAAGGATTCAAGACTCAATTTAACTTTCCTCAAACACAAAGAGAAAGTATTTCAGACAGAAGAAAGTTTCAGTTGATATTATTTTCTCTAAAGAGGAATAGGAAATAAAAGAAATTTGTGTCTTTAAAAACTCTGGACCATGGTGCTATCATGGGGTTTAGATGAACCTGAGATCAGAAATGAAAAAGATTGAGGTCAGTCAATGGTTTCTTCCATTCAAAGAAATCTAATCTTAAAATTACAAGGTTCCAGAAAGAAAAGTTAGTAGCATTATAAAGGCTGGAAGGAAAATGAAAAGCATCACATTATGACAGCATAGGTCAAGAAAAGATAAAGACTCACAACTTTAAACAAAATTTCAAAACCAGAAAGAGAAAATTTGGGTTTCAAATCTAGAACTAATCTGACATTTGACACCAATAGGGAGGAAGAAACATTTCTTTCTACCCAGTAGGATATTTTATTGGATTCCTATAAAATAAGTTCACTTATCCTTAAAATATACTATGATTTAGTTACCAAAACTTTTACCTTGATATTTTATCTTTCTTATGTGGCCTCAAAGGGGAGACTGGAGTTAGTATTAACTAAATATTAGATATGTATGTTCCAACTTTTTTAATTTTCTGTTTTCCTTACTGGGATAATCATCACTCCTTTTGTCATTGATAAATCATAAGAAATCACAATAAACACATGTAGAAGTCGAGGTGCACTTAATATTAACATATGCGAGATTGAAATTATCCATGAAAGTTTGTATAATTAGGTCACTCTATCTTAATCTAAATTATCCACAACTGATATTGACCATAGTTATATTCAAGAAATTAATATAATTTAATAATCCTAATTAAATTACTATACTCAGTGGAATTTTTCTTTACTTTTGTTTCCCTTTCTTCTTTACATGGCATGGACCCAAACTATGACTTCCTATAATAAGTCATGATAACTGTCGCTGCTTTATAAAGAACATCACAAATACAGATTGGAAAAAATTTTATGAAATAACTCATTCAACAAAAAGTATTTCCTTACACAAAGGGAATTCCAACTGATCCATTTTGTGCTTTTCATGAAACAGACTGTGCTACCCCCAACCACCTTGGCCATGAAACATCAGTGGTGTAAGAAATCACCCTAGAAATTTGGTTTTTAATCTTCACATCAATCTGTAAGCTTTGAAAAGAAGAGTAAGCAGATGCCAGAGAACTAGTAGCACAGGGAAAGGAGAAAAAAATAAGCACTCATTTTATCCTTTTTTAAATTGTAAACCATATTTTATTCATAAATAATTGTCATGAACTAAACAAATAATACTAAAATTTATATGGAACCACAAATGACCCCAAATAGTCAAAGCAATCTGAGAAAGGAGAACAAAACAGGAGGTATCACAACTCCAGATTTTAAGATACAATACAAAGCTGTAGTAATCAAGAGTTTGGGTCCATTCTCTTTCTTTTTTTTTTGATAAGTCTGACCAGAAGTTAATAAATTTTATTAATTTTTCAAAGAACCAACTGCTGGTTTCATTGATCTGTTCTATGGTGTTTTAGTTTCTATACCATTTACTTCTGCTCTAATCATTATCATTTCCTTATTTCTTTTTTTGAATAACAAAAGCATATTTTATTGTTTTGCATTTTTCTTTTTTAAATTAAATTTTTTTAGTGTTCCAAGATTCATTGTTTATGTACCACACCCAGTACTCCATGCAATATGTGCCCTTTCCAATACTCACCACCAGGCTCACCCATCCCCCTACCCCCTCCCCTCCAAAACCCTCAGTTTGTTTCTCAGAATCCACAGTCTCTCATGCTTTGTCTCCCCCTCTGATTTACCACAGTTCACTTTTCCTTTCCTTCTCCTAATGTCCTCCATGTTATTCCTTATGCTCCACAAGTAAGTGAAACCATATGATAATTGACTTTCTCTGCTTGACTTATTTCACTCAGCATAATCTCCTCCAGACCTGTCCATGTTGATATAAAAGTTGGGTATTCATCCTTTCCGATGGTTGTGTAATATTCCATTGTATACATGGACCATATCTTCTTTATCCATTTGTCTGTTGAAGGGCATCTTAGCTCTTTCCACAGTTTGGCAATTGTGGCTTATTTCCTTCCTTCTGATGGATTTGTATTTTGTTTGTTGTTCTTTTTCTAGATCTTTTAGATGTAAGGTTAGGTTGTTTATTTGAGAGTATTCTTGCTTCTTGAGTTAGACCTATATTGCTATATACTTCCCTATTAGGACTGCATTTGCTACATCCCAAAAGTTTTGGACGCATATATTTTCATTTTCATTTTTCCATGTATTTTTTCTTAATTTCTTCTTTGATTTCCTGGCTGACCCATTCATTGCTTAGTAGGATGTCGTTTAATCTTCATGTGTTTGTGGTCTTTCCACAATTTTTCTTGTGATTGACTTCATTTCATAGTGTTGTGGTCAGAAAAGATACATGGTATTTTAGTCTTTTTGTATTCATTGAGGTCAGTTTTGTGATCTGTATGTGATGTATTCTGGAGAATGTTCCAAGTGCATTTGAAAATAATGTATATTCTACAGTTTTAGGAGGAATGTTCATAATATATCTGTTAGGTCCATCTGGTCTAGTGCGTCACTCATGCAGAAGAATCTGCGGCCAAGAATACTCTATCCAGTGAGGCTATCATTCAGAATAGGAAAGAAAAAGAGTTTTCCAGACAAACAAAAACCAAAGGAGTTTGTGACCACTAAACCAGCCCTGTCAGAAATACGAGAGGGAACTCTATGAGTGGAAGGGAGAGAAGAAAAGTGAAAAGGACCGTGGGCACCTTGGTGGCTCAGTCAGTTAAGCATCTGCCTTTGGCTCAGCTCATGATCCCAGGGTCCTGGGATCAAGCCTTGCATCAAGCTCCCTGCTCAACAGGGAAGTCTGTGTCTCCCCCTCCCTCAGCTCCTCCCCCCTCTCATGCTTTCTCTCTCTCTCTTTATCTCTCTCTCTCAAATAAATAAATAAAATCTTTTAAAAAAGTGACAAAGACAATAAGGAAATTTTGAATGTAAATTGACTAAAAGCTCCAATCAAATGACATAGGTTGTCAGAATAGATTAAAAAAAAAAAAAAAAAAACACAATAACAACAAAAAACAAGACCCATCAGAGGAGCAAGATGGCAGAGGAGTAGGAGACCTAAATTTCATCTGGTGCCAGGAATTCAGCTAGATAGTTATCAAACCATTCTGAACACTTACAAACTCAACAGGAGAGTGAAGAAAAGAACAGCAACAATTCTATGAACAGAAAAGTGACCATGTTCTGGAAGTCATACTCTATCCCCTCATTGTATTTAACCTTATTTTTTGTATACATGTAAGTTTTTCTTTCTTTAAAATTTTTTGCATAAATTTTCTTCTAACAGACCAAAATATACCTTAAATTTAGTGTATGGCTTTGTTTGAGTCACCTGTCTGATCACACTCTCACTTTTTTTTTTCTTTTTTCTTTTTTTTTTAATCAACTTCTTATTAATTCTTTTTTTAAAATCCTTTTAAATTTTCATCTCTACAGTCATATTCCATCCCTTCATCATATTTACCCTTATTTTTGTATATATATAAGTTTTTCTTTCTTTAAAATTTTGGGAGGCAGACCAAAATACACCCAAAATCAAGTGCGTGGCTCTGTTCTATTCACCAACTTGATCATATTTTTTTTCCCTTTCTCTTCCCTCTGGTTTTGGGTCTCTTCTGATTTGTTTAGTGTACATTTTTCTGGGGTCGTTGTTACCCTTTCAGCATTTTGTTCTCTCATTCATCTATTCTTTTCTGGAAAACATTACAAGGTGGAAAAACATCTCAAAAAAAAAAGAACAAGAGGCAGTACTGACTGTTAGGGACCTAAGCAATAAGGACATTAGTAAGATGTCAGAACTAGAGCTCAGAATGACGATTATAAAGATACTAGCTGGGCTTGAAAAAAGCATAGAAGATACTAGAGAATCCCTTTCTGGAGAAATAAAAGAACTAAAATCTAACCAAGCAGAAATCAAAAAAGTTATTAATAAGGTTCAATAAAAAAATGGAGGCTCTTACTGCTAATATAAATGAGGCAGAAGAGAAAATTAGTGATATAAAAGACCAAATGATGGAGAATAAAGAAGCTGAAAAAAAGAGAGATAAACAACTACTGGATCATGAGGGGAGAATTCGAGAGATAACTGATACCATAAGATGAAACAATATAAGAATGATTGGGATGCCAGAAGAAGAAGAAGAGAGAGAAGAGCAGAAGGTATATTGGAGCAAATTATAGTGGAAAACTTCCCTAATTTGGGGAAGGAAACAGGCATCAAAATCAATAAAAATAGGTCAACACTCCACCATTTAATAATAAAAATTACAAGTCTAAGAGAAAAGGAGAAAATCCTGAAAGCAGCTCGGGACAAGAGGCCTGAAACCTACAATGGTAGAAATATTACATTGGCAGCATACCTAAACACAGAGACCCAGCAGAAAGGAAAGGACTGGCATGATATACTCAGAGTACTAAATGAGAAAAATATGCAGCCAAGAATACTATATCCAGCTTAAGCTTTCATTGAAAATAGAAGGAGAAACAAAAAATTTCCAGGACAAACAAAAACTGAGTTTGCAAACACCAAACCAGCTCTAAAGGAAATATTGAAAGGGGTCCTTTAAACAAACAAAGAGAGAGAGCCTAAAAGTAACATAGACCAGAAGGGAACAGAGACAATATACGGTCACCTTACAGACAATACAACGGTAAAATTCATATCTTTCAATAGTTACCCTGAATGTAAATGGGCTAAATGCCCCAATCAAAAGACACAGGGTATCAGAATGGATAAAAAACAAGACCCATCGATACACTGTCTGCAAGAGACTCATTTTAGAACCAAAGACACCTGCAGATTTAAAGTGAGGGGGTGGAAAACCATTTATCATGCTAATGGACATCCAAAGAAAGCTGGGGTGGCAATCCTTATATCAGACAAATTAGATTTTAAGTTAAAGACTATCATAAGAGATAAGGAAGGATACTATATCATACTTAAAGGGTCTGTCCAAGAAGAAGATGTAACAATTTTAAATATCTATGCCCCTAACATGGGAGCAGCCAATTATATAAACTGATTAATAACAAAAGCAAAGAAACACATCAACGATAATACAATAATAGTAGGGGACTTTAACACCCCCCTCATTGAAATGCACACAGATCATCTAAGCAAAAGATCAATAGGGAAATAAAAGCTCTAAATGACACTTTGGACCAGATGGACATCACAGATATATTCAGAACATTCCATCCCAAAGCAACAGAATACACATTCTTCTCTAGTGCACATGGAACATTCTCCAGAACAGATCACATCCTGGGTCACAAATCAGGTCTCAACTGGTACCAAAAGATTGGGATCATTCCCTGCATATTTTCAGACCACACTGCTTTGAAACTAGAACTCAACCACAAGTGCTCGCTTTGGCAGCGCATATACTAGAACTCAACCACAAGAGGAAAGTTGGAAATAACTCAAACACATGGAGGTTAAAGAGCATCCTACTAAAGAATGAATGGGTCAATCAGGAAATTAAAGACGAATTTTAAAAATTCATGGAAACAAATGAAAATGAAAACAGAACTGTTCAAATATCATTCGGATGCAGCAAAGGCAGTCCTAAGAGGAGAGTATATAACAATACTAGCCTTTCTCAAGAAACAAGAAAGGTCTCAAATACACAACTGAACCCTACACCTAAAGAAGCTGGAGAAAAAACAGCAAATAAGCCTAAACTCAGCAGTAGAAGACAAATAATAAAGATCAGAGCAGAAATCAATGAAATAGAAACCAAAAGAACAGTAGAATAGATCAACAAATCTAGGAGCTTGTTCTTTGTAAGATTGATAACCCCCTAGCCAGACTTATCAAAAAGAATAGAGAAAGGACCCAAATTAATAAAATCATGAATGAAAGAGGAGAGATCACAATGAACACCAAAGAAATACAATTATAAGACCATATTATTAGCAGTAAATTTACACCAGCAAATTTGACAATCTGGAAGAAATGAATGCATTCCTAGAGACATATAAACTACCGAAACTGAACCAGAAAGAAATAGAAAACCTGAACAGACCCATAACCAATAAGGAAATTGAAGCAGTAATCAAAAATCTCCTACCGAAAAGAGCCCAGGGCCAGACGGTTTCCCAGAGGAATTCTACGAAACATTTAAAGAAGAATTAATACCTGTGCTCCTGAAACTGTTATAAAAAAAATAGAAATGGAAGGGAAACTTCCAAACTCATTTTATGAGGCCAGCATTACCTTGATCCCAAAACCAGACAAAGACCCCATCAAAAAGGAGAATTACAGACCAATATCCTTGATGAAGACGGATGTAAAAATTCTCACCAAAATACTAGCCAATAGGATCCAACAGTACATTAAAAGGATTATTCACCACGGCCAAGTGGGATTTATTCCTGGGACGGAAGGTTGGTTCAACATCTGCACATCATCAATGTGATACAATACATTAATAAAAGAAAGAACAAGAACCACATGATATTCTCAATAGATGCTGAAAAAGCATTTGGCAAAGTACAGCATTCTTTCTTGATGAAAACTCTTCACAGTGTAGGCATAGAGGGTACATACCTCAATATTGTAAAAGCCATCTATGAAAAACCCACAGGGAATATCATTCTCAATGGGGTAAAACTGAGAGCTTTTCCTCTAAGGTCAGGAACACAGCAGGGATGTCCACTATGACCACTGCAATTCAACATAGTACTAGAAG
The DNA here is from genome assembly GCA_028534135.1 of Potos flavus. NCBI lineage: Eukaryota > Metazoa > Chordata > Mammalia > Carnivora > Procyonidae > Potos > Potos flavus. The sequence goes on from JAPYYM010001840.1 coordinate 12,043, forward strand.
TCCTAGCCTCAGCAATCAGACAATAAAAAGAAATAAAAGGCATCCGAATTGGCAAAAAAGAAGTCAAACTCTCACTCTTTGAAGATGATATGATACTTTATGTGAAAAACCCAAAAGACTCCACCCCAAAACTGCTAGAACTCATCCAGGAATTCAGTAAAGTGTCAGGATATAAAATCAATGCACAGAAATCAGTTGCATTTGTATATACCAACAACAAGACAGAAGAAGGCAAAATTAAGAGTCGATCTCATTTACAATTGCACCCAAAACCATGATACCTAAGAACAAATCTTACCAAGGAAGCAAAGAATCTGTACTCAGAAAACTATTTAATACTCATGAAAGATATTGAGGAAGACCCAAAGAAATGGAAAAATGTTCCATGCTCATGGATTGGAAGAAAAAATATTGTGAAAATGTCTATACTACTTAGAACAATCTACACATTTAATGCAATCCTTAGTAAAATACCATCAACCTTTTTTTTTACAGAAATGGATCAAATAATCCTAAAATTTGTATGGAACCAGAAATGACCCCAAATAGCCAGAGGAATGTTGAAAAAGAAAACCGAAGTTGGTGGCATCACAATTCCAGACTTCAAGCTCTATTACAAAGCTGTAATCATCAAGACAGTGTGGTACTGGCACAGAAACAGACACATAGATCAATGGAACAGAATAGAGAGCCCAGAAATGGACCCCCAACTCTATGGCCAATTAATCTTTGACAAGGCAGGAAAGAATATCCAATGGAAAAAAGACAGTCTCTTTAACAAATGGTGTTGGGAAAATTGGACAGCCACATGCAGAAGAATGAAACTGGACCATTTCCTTACACCACACACAAAAATAGACTCAAAATGGATGAAAGACCTCAATATGAGACAGGAATCCATCAAAATCCTGGAGGAGAACACAGGAAACAACCTCTTCGACCTCAACCAC